>JAVTVY010019711.1:0-78419 GCA_036873755.1 Hanleya hanleyi | reverse complement strand
TTACCACTGTTCTCCTATACCGAGACAAACACACCCAGGCAAATCTCTGTCAAGATTTGATTTGACTGCATTCATTACCAAATTATAGTTATTACCATCTGCACGAACCCAGTCAAATCAAATCTCAAAAGAGATGTCCCTTGGCTTCTTTGCTTTGATGCATAATTGAAGTGGGTGCACCTAGCGCTATAGTGGTTTTACAACTGATATTGAACTGGACATGTGTGGATGATTATTACTGAAAGGATGTGCTCATTTATTGACTTCAGTCTTAATATTGTGGAAGAGAATGTGCAACAACAGTGATGCTGATTTATATTTATCACAAAAAATATGAGTTCGTAGGGTTACAGGAAACATAAAATTCATTTTGAATGTCTGTAGGTCCTATAAATAACTGGGAAGCACTTGCATGTCATATAATTTTTATTCTGTCTATTGAAATCAGTTCCAGCATAACAAATGGTGGATTTGGAAAAAAAGCTGAAGAAAATAATTTAGAGAGAAAAAAACCGCAGGATGTTGTATTACATGGCATCACATTTTTTTGGCCTAATATTTAAGTCCTTTCAGTTTTTCAAGGTTCGGTTTTAAAAGCATTTGGAGGCAATGGACTGCTACACACGTAAAATTAGAGAATATTCTGTCAAATGGCATACCAGTACTCTCTATCCCACATTTCAAAGTCTATTTATAACAGTGTTCATGGTACTGCAGATAAAAACATGTGACTCCACATTCATTGGAAGCCAGTCCATGGATCAAGTCCGTCTGATTCACAATCAGTCCATGTTATACTCCTCTCAGTTCAGATATTAAAGATTCAGTTATTTTAATATTTTGGATGTGTATTATTCCATATATGGAGGCCTGTATCATTCAATACTCTGTTGTTTCTCAAAAAATCATAATGTAAGAGTTAATATGTCCAGTCCACATTGAAGAGAGCATGGGTCTGCATTTTCAAAATGTCTTTTATTTCTGTTTCTCTTCACTTCTGGTATTTCAATCTTCAAGCTGTAAAACAAAACAATGTAAGTTATGATATATATGAAAAGTCTTAAATGACCCATAGAATCACATCAACATAGCAAGTATACTTCGTTCTACCTTTTAAAGAGCTATTTTTTCACTGAAGTCATCTAAATGTCTACTTCACAATTGTCCATATGTGGTGAAATGAGTGATGAATGTTAATTAATATGGATGTAAAACCATTTTTTTCACAAACATGCTACATGAATGATAATTGATTCTTTTGCTATCCAAGATAAATTACCCCAATTTTGCTTGTGATGATAGCTTACATATTGATCTTCTATATTGAATTCTTCAACACATTTTGGGACTGAAACTGTCATTTTCTTGTTTTGTGAAAGATAATCTGTCCATGGGATGAGAAAATTTAACTCATAAATTTTAAAGATTTTTACCCCATGAACCCATTATTTTTCTTGCAATAAGAAAATGACATTTAATGCCCTAGAATATTTTTAAAAAATCAGAATTAGTGATTCTAATACATTAAATATTGAAGGTAAATCTGGAAGCTAGCACCGTAAATAACTTTGGGGTAATTAGTTAGATATTAAAGACTACGTATTTGAACACTTATGTCTTACATGTATGAAATTACAAGAAAATATATTTATTTCTAGAAACACATCAAAATTCTAGAATAAGCTTACAGATCTTTCCAGATTTAATATCTACATGTAAAAACAAAGTTTTTTTTTGTTTTTATAAAACCATTTTTTTGATGTGTAGTTATAAATTTGTTCAGTGCCACCCACTGAATAAATAACAAACTCATCTTAAGCAATTAATTGCTAATTAAAATTAGAATGTATCTGACTTTCAACTCCTCCACATACATGACAGCCAGTGTCCAGGTTTGAACTTTCCATCCAAACTCAATGGTGGTTTTAGGTTCTGCAACATGAGAGCAAGAGTTCGTACACATGATTTGTGTATTAGAGGACAGGTTCATATTTGATTTGTTTGCGCTAATGACATAATGTTTATGAAATACCTTTCATATTGCACATGGCGATATGATGTGTAGAATGAAAGTTTATCACACGAGAAACAGTTAGGTATCAAAATGTAGTACATGTATCATTTTCCACACAGCAAAACTACCATTCTTAGTTGATGTGATCTTAAAAAGTAATAGGATCAGCTTGATTCTGTTTATACATGTATAATGGGAAATCATGGTCTCAAACTTTAACAAGCACATTTTTTTTTATCGCCATTGAACTAATTTACATGGCAGAGGAGGGGGCGGGAGTAATGGGAGCAGCTAATTATTGATATAATTTTAATTTACTGAATATATGTATAGGCCCTAAATAGGCAGTAAAAAATATATGAATATGAAAGAATTATCACAAAACCCTGAAATAAAATCAAATTATTGAAATTCGTGTGTTGGGGGAGGGGGCGCGAGTAATGGGAGCTAATTATTGATATAATTTTAATTTACTGAATATATGTATAGGCCCTAAATAGGCAGTAAAAAATATATGAATATGAAAGAATTATCACAAAACCCTGAAATAAAATCAAATTATTGAAATTCGTGTGTTGGGGGGGGGGGGGGGGAGGGGGCGCGAGTAATGGGAGCTAATTATTGATATAATTTTAATTTACTGAATATATGTATAGGCCCTAAATAGTCTTTTTGGGTGGATTCATTACGAATCCGGGGCCATATTAGCTACTCAACCAGACATATTTAAACAAAAAGTATGAATGATAAATTATAAAAATGAAAACCTGTGATATGTCCCTAGGACGAGATTACTGTCTTATCGGACTTCCCACGGGAGAATGGGATGGTTCCTCGCTATAAAGGAACTTAGTCTAGCAGTCATATGCTGTTTATAATACAGCGCGTCATTTATAAATCAAGGAAATTAATTATTAAAAAAGATAGAAAAAGAAGAGACTAAAGAACAGAAGAAGGAAGGAAGGCTTAGATGGTGTGTTACATGTTAAGATTAGTACAGGTGTTAGCAATAGATCAGTAATTTAACCCTAAACTAAAGACCGAGACTGTAAAGACATATACCGAAATTACATGTCAAAAACATGTAAGGATATACATGTATAAGGAGGGGGTGTTGAAGGTGTCATGTTTTTAAATATGTCGGGTTGAGTAGCTAATATGGCCCCGGATTCGTAATGAATCCACCCAAAAAGACAGTAAAAAATATATGAATATGAATAATATCATATATAAACGGTTGCAATCAGATTTTGGGTGGAATATTTGAACAGAATGACGACTCACAATGTGTATATCAACACGTGCGAGACTGTAACCTGTAAAACACACCAATTCAGTCACCGCACCCTTTGCCTTTAAATTGGTGCTCAACTTGAACTACTGAATGCAACAACAAATGGAAGGTCTCAAAACAAGCAGGGATATGTACTTTATAAACACCCAAGTTGAGCTAATTCTGAGTCGTCGGATAATCTGTTTTTGAAAACATTATTTACCGACTATTTTACAGCACATCGTGCCGCCAAGATGGGACACACTCATCGCACGAAGTTGTCAATATTTTTACAAATACATCAGCCCTTGTCCTATTTTGTATGAGTTAACCAGTCATTGGTACCCATACTCTATAAATATGTTCATGTTCAAGCAGAAACCACAAATTAAAATAGTAAAAACTGACATAGAAGACACCAACCTGCTGTTGCAATGTTGACAACTTCTGCGTCTTCGCAAGTCACGTGATTCGGCTCAAGGGGTCAAGGTCGCGTCAACAAAATGCCGGCCAAGGCCTAACCCTATATGCAGCGAAGGATGACGTAGCGTAATGTGGGTTAGGTATCCAGACTACGACCGTCGTCCCAGGGGTTCGTCGGAGCGGCCAATTTTCCAGCGGAGAGCGACCCCTGGTGGCGAGGTTGGCGTATACACGTATGGTGCATTCTACCAACGTATGCTGTGCGACATTACCGAACCGTAGGCACGAGCCATGACGTTATCATATGGCTGCAGCTGTGCGGCATTCAAATTCGTGAGCGTCGCTACGTCACGCAGTGACGTCATTTTCCTCTCCGCGTACAGCACGCACTCAATGGCGAGACAGAAAAGCCATCGAAGCGGGCAGAGTTACAAATTTCTCTGACAAGATATTCTTGCATTCGTTGTATATGACGATCCCACTATAATCAAATATAATACATATGATGCTTTGGTAATCTTCAATGCTGAAAAAACGCACAGGGGAGAGTTTACCAAATCCGTCCATTTTGAGGCTGATTACATCTTTAACATTTCAAGCTGACGGATCATCTATTGAACGTGTCAAGGTAACCCTACACGATTGGCATAATAAACTGCTGCTCTCAACAGCTGATGCTTCTGTGTGCTGAATGATGAATACCTGTCAGCTGGCGTTTGACAATGTTAGTGACAGTTTTGAACGTCTACCATATATTCGCTATTGAAAAATACGAAATAAACGAGATGTGCACATGGGTTTGACAGGAAGTCAGGCCATCCATATCATTTTTTTCAAACACAGTCTTGTGCCGCTATAAGATTAAATTAAATAATAAGTATGGACCTATAGCATCACTCGGTTGCTTTTGGGAGCCAAAACTGTGTTCAGTCGTTCACTTTCTACAGTTAACAATCATCTATTATATGTGTTTATATATATATAAATATTATCACTGAAAATATCTCTCCTCTACATGTTTGATGTGCAGGTCACAATGAGCGTTCAATGACAAAAAAACAACAGATATATAAGTAGAAGATTTCACGAAAGAAAAAAAACCAGATACGAATGGGTTGTGGGGAGTAATTACCGAAATTGCATTTCAGTCAATGCGCTTTCACATCTTGCGATGTAATAGAATACAAATCAGTGGGAATATATAATGTCTCACGGGTTACACGAATGGGCAATAGCAGTTAGAAAAAGCATGTTGCAACTTGAAATAGCACACATTTATGTTTGTGAGTTAAACTGGCGTTATTGCTATTATCGCTAACATGTTGTTTAAGGCGATAATACCATTTTAATCAACATACATGTACATAAATGTCAACAATAATGTGAAGAGAAACAGCTGAGCCAATTGGCAGAATTTGTATGTAAAATGTTGACAATGTTGGAATACCCTTCTTATCAAATAAGCCTACCTATCAGACGGAAAACCTCCCACTGGACAGTGGTATCAAATCTCCAATTGAAAAGAAGTTGTACTTTTCCAGAACACCCTCTATATTCATTTCATCGGTTAGTGCATGTGATGATTTTTTTGATAATTTCTGACTGGTTGATTATTTTTGTATGATCGTTACAACCCGTCGCATACCACAATTCCTAGCCATGACATGAATAAATATATGTCGAAATATTGATATACAAAATGCATTTCTCTAATAATTTCGGAGTCGACTGAACTCAATACATCTTTAAATATTAGGACGTCGGGGTATTCACTCCGAACCTGGTAGAAAGAGAATATAACGACTCCATTAGCTAGGATTATTAGTTTTAAAGGTCTACTAATTTCGAAACTGGATTACTTAATATATTCTTCCGTGCCTCTGGGTAAAGTAATTGATGAAAACAGTTTCATATGGTATTCGAAATTCGCCAAAAAGAAAATAGAATATATAATGGCTTAGACGCCTGTAAACGGGCAATCATACATGTAAATCGGTAGAAACAAGCTACAACCTGCTACTAAAATTGGAGTAGGCATACTTCGAAAACCACTGTCTACTGGCTGTAAAACATATTACAATATTCTAGTATCGCCGATTTGAAATGGGAGACAGTTTTTGATAAAACATGCATTGTTTACGAGTAGCAAAACTTTAACCAATTTTCAGAGAAATGTATGGGAAAAATATAAGCACTATAGGACGAGTAATAGAATTATTACAACTGACATGTTTGCGCAGAAATTAGAAGCGAAGTATATCTATTTACCATTTCCCACAGAATCTCCGGAAAATATTGCTAAAGTTTTGGGGAAATGCAAAATAGTGAATCTAATTTGGAAACAAACTAGTGAGAAATATAGGGTAGCAAAACATAAGTGGTCGCACTAAACAGGCAACTTTTCACAGACATGTAACGATCTGTACTCTATTGAACGATACTGCAAGGGAAGGTCCACCATTCTGGTAAGTACTGTGCAGTAACTGAACAGTTCTTGTGTGGTTATCACAGCTCAGAGCTGAACTGCACTGAACTAAGCAGTAAATGTCAGTTAACAACAAGAGGTAACTGGTTGCAAGAGGTAACTGAGTAATACTCCACAGTAACAGGTTGGTTACTGTTCAGTTATCATGTAGTACTGTTTAGTCCTGCTCCTTGTGTTACTGCACGGTATCCTATCAGTACTGCCCAGTTATGGAATGGCACTGTGAGGATACGGGTACGATAATGAGGTGTATTATTCAGGGGGGAGGGGGGCATTCCTTGTGGTTACCATTCAGCTACCACAAAGTACCAACATGTGGAAATTTAGGATAATAGGATAATCAAACTCTCTTTCGAGAAGGCAATCACAGGATCAGAATATAAACCATCCTATTATATACTGATTTGCAAACGAAATGTTTTATTCAAAAAAGAAAGCTACAACAAAAACCCAAACACATTTAGACGTTGCCTTGAAAAATAGAAATATACTTTTTTAGATACAAATACTGTGAACGTAGAACTTTCAAACAGTATTTGCTCCCGCTCCAGCTATTGTTAGGCCAAGAGTTTGAAACATTATATAATACCATTTCAGTATACTATTGCCATCGTCTGCCAAATATTAACTATGCATACACGACTTAATATTATTGGATATATCATGTTGACGGCATTTTAATTGCATATCATTTGGATTTAAACAAGTGAATCTTTTGTATGACCTGATATATATATGGGCTGTGATTTCTGTGTAGGCAGATGGCATTTAATATAGAAAAAAATTATATTGATCGAGACTAAAATTACATCGTTTCAGTCTCGGTTATTGCAGCACATTCCCATCTCAGTCGCATCCAGTATTTGTCGTAATACGTGGGTTTAGTTGCTCGTAGCGGGTATCTATTATGGAACGCTTAATCTGAAATTTAATTCTATCTTGACGGAAAATTTTCCACCCAACTGTCCGCAGGTTCGTTATTACGCTGTCAATTGACGGCTATCCACCGTGATCACAGCGCAGAACGGACACAGATCTTACCACGGGTCACCGTTTGGTGCCTTCCGCTGTGGCAATTTAATGACATATTGAACACCTGGGGAAACATGATCGCCTTACTTTGGGAAGCGGTAGGATTTTGGTTTCAATCAGGAACGAAGTGATAATGAGAAAATGTGACGTGGCCATGGAGGTATAAGGGGTAGTCTATATTGCCTTCATAGAAATGGCATAGAAAATGAATCACGTTAAAGAATATCAGGTCAACCAGAAAATTCGATATTTAAGCGAAACACAAAAATAGTTGTAAATTAAGTTGTGCCTTTGTCAACTCGCTCCATCCAATGTTCATTAGCTTGCCATGGCTTAGAACTAATTAGTAATCCCACTACATTGATCCCTCACAAGGAATGGTTCAAGCAATCAGTCAATGGAAGTCTAACGCAGTATTTAGATTCGACATTCGCTAAGTTCCTCCTACTTAATTTGCTTTTCCGTATTCGCAAGACGTTTTTCTGATGAAGCAGCATTTGAAAGCGAAGACATAGTTGATTATACACCATCGAGTCAGAAGCCATGTTGTGTTAAATACATGTAGTTTGAAGGTTGATTATTTTACATCTTCATAATGACCATTAATACGTGGACACAATTTGCCCACGTATCTTGAGATAGTTATGGGTTAGCCTGTCTCGAAGGCTGAAAACAATCCAAAAATTAAGGATACCCTCTCGGATAAGCCTCTATTTCCAGGTGGCTTTGACCCAGGAATAATGAGACAATTCTCTGGGGAGAATGTGTACAAACGAACAATCGACAAAAGCGCAATACTGGAGATAAATTTGGAATTCAGGTGAATGCGCTCCTATTTCCGTGCAGTGCGTGGAGTGAATGTGATACAACTATCTCAATCTCAATTATTAAACGCTGATGCGTCTATCGATATTTGTAAAATGGAACAACAATGAAAGAATCTTTGCTACAAAGTGGTGTCTCTGAAAAATCCTCGACTTGCCGACGTAATGTCGGAAATGAGATTAACTAACCTCACCGCATAATGGACATTGCAGGAATACCCCCATTTTGGCCCCTGCGAATTGTATCACGAGTGATGATGAACTAGCTACATGTATTACATATTCGAAACAAACTGAACATTTTATTTAAAAGAACTGTTTGGATAGCCATCGACTGCTCGCAAAATTAGAATATCAATCCATTTTTCGCCCACGATATTAATTGGGGAATTTCAAAAGAAGATATTCAAATTTGTATGGAATTCGAAATCACCTCAAATTTCAAGAACAATAGCTAAGCCCCCAGTAAAGTTGGGCGACAGAAAGTGCTTGATATATACTATACAATTCAAGCTCAGACAATTTCTGGGATAAGAAGACCATATACAAAGACTTCCAAATGGGATGAAACACTTAGAACATATGTTCCAGAAAATTTAAATATAATAAAGATTGGTAATACAGCATTAAGGAATATCGTAATGCCACTTGTAGGAAACAATTTTTGGAAGGATGATACGGAAATTTTAAGGACAATGTTCTCTTGTTTGTGCCAGTAAATATTCGAACGAGTTACTATGGCTCAATGACATATTCATAATGCACAAATAAAACATTTTACTCAACAAACATAAAAGTTGTGCGTTTTGTAGACGATATGTTGGATGAATGTGGGAAGTTTCTGTCTATACATAAGTTTAACAAAAGGTTTGGTATTGATGTTAATTATTTTGAGTTTATGGGAGTTGGTCATGCAGTACAAAAGGCAGCAACAGATAACGGGATGGAAATGATTAAAACGCAAACGTATGATATATGCACTTTATCATCTCCTGAATTTATTAGGCGAAATGCTGATTAAACATGGGAGACAGCTCTTGGAAAAATATGTAATAGAAACGAGAAGTAAAACATACATTTAGCACAAAACAATTACAGAGAAGAAAAATACACGTGGTTACATTATAAAATTATGAATAAAATTTTCCCCATAGATTAGATGCCAATGTCTGCAATGTATGTACTTTCTGTACAGGGCCCGATGAAACGAGTATTCTTTTATTCTGGGAATGTACAATGATTGGGCCAATTTGGTTTAAAATAGAAAAATGACTGGCAAAGGCTGGGATAAAAATTCAAGTTACGTTAGAAAAGTAATACGTGAAAGAATGAAGACCGCGGAATGTTTGACAAATACTGGTGCTCGCCCCATCTGATATTGGCAAATAATTGAATTCTTCAATCAGCATGCCAGTTCTGTTATTAACGAAATAACTATCTACTACTTAATATATGTTATACTAATAGGTCAAACTAACTTACTGAAAATTGCATGTTTCATATAATTTATTGTTTTTTAACTGTTGATAGGATTGCCATTTACTGCCTGTATGTGTGTGTGCATGTGCCTGAAACAGCAATAAAATATCAATTAAAAAAATATATAAATTTAATTGGTCTAGTTCGTCTACCATGTGAAAGTGTGCACAAAAGAAGTTATTACGACATCAATCACTGTATATCGACATAAAATATTATGGGAATGTCATCTTCAAATAACTGCCATTTAATTGTGTAACGAAAATCCTTCTCTGACACCGTAAAAAGTCCGAGAAATCATATTTTATTAAAGACAAATCTTAAATTGTGTTATTTCTTTGAGGAAGACGAAGAGTTTAGTTTCAAATCGAAAAGGAGAGATAATGTATATAAATGTGCTCCACAGCAACGTCTTAATAACCAATGCATGTTAAATACTCAATTGAGAGCAACTTGTTTGGCTTTGTATACTGCTATAGTTGGAATGTCTAAAACTGGGTGCGTGAACATGTCAGTTACCTGTTTCACTGAAATCTCTGGAAGGAGCTACTATGTATTGAAGAAGCTCAAATAGCTAAAAAAAATAAACAGCAATGTAAAACCGCTCAAGCCCTGAAGATTTATGTTTCCGGTCCGCCTGTTTTGTGAGAAATATCAATTTGCATGTGTACCCAGATCTCCCGTTTCTGGCTACTGTCCGCCTCTCCACGCAACAAGCCATCCTACTCATTTGACTCCTGGACATCTAAGCATCCACACGCCTACTTGATTTTCTCCGGGTTTCGAGTTAGCAACTTGTTGTTGTTGTTGTTGTTGTTGTTGCAGTTACCCAAGCCCAAGTTTTCGTTTCAACAAGCAAACGAAACACAATCAGAGATCAGCAAATTTCTAAGTCTGAGAGGCATTAACAATTACAACACATATAAGGGAAGTGGGAAGAGGTGCCGACATACTGACAGAGCCACATGGCTTCACAGTATAGTCTTCCGGTTAACCTATTCTAAAGCACATACCAAGAATCTAACGATTCGTGATATGTGTTGTATCTCAGGTACGCTTTTATTGTACCTGTTCATGTGGCAACTTGGATGATATGACCACACGGCCCCTAGCACCGGCATAAGCGGTATTAGATACAAATCTAGAGAGCTATGATTTAAATTTGTTGAACAAAATAGATAAGGTTTCAAAAAGATACCGATATGGCTGGTATTATCATCAATGTCTTAACAAGGAATTGTTCAGGTGTGTACCTTTCTAAGGTACAGCTTCGAGGTACTATCAAGGTACATTCATATCACAGTAGATATTACTTGTGTATCTACCATTGTTCGGCACATAGAGTTATCTTGACGGCAAGGTATCGTTAGGCTACACGAGAACGTTAAGATTCCGTTAAGGTTAAGGTTATGCTATTGTGAGAGGAATCACTTGACTGTTTGCGTCAACCGTTGGCTCAATGTTGGCTCAAAATTCAACATTTTGCAATCTGCTATGCTAGTTGTTGGCCATCAAAGGATTGGTCTGCAAGATACCATTCGCGAACTACAGTACCTACATATTATACAAATCGATATGATCATTGAGGAAAACACTTGACTGTGACGATACATGTATATCCCAGATTCGGTATTCGCTAATTGCAAATATCACAACTGGAAATTTCCAATGGCGTCACTCAGTTGACGTAACAACGCGCAGGATTTTGAACTTGAACACCTTCAGTAAGGAGATGCGTCAATACGGCTGGTACTAACGTTCGGTAAAGTGACAGAGGATACTTACGCAGAACCCCACCACACAGGTATACTTCATCAACATACTATAGCATGATAAAATAGCTCTCTTATTTTCGTCGAAATACCACCAGGAACTTATAATCAATGATACGAACGAGATATTATTTACAATTGCTCTACCTGTTAACTGATTGTATATACATGCATATGCAACAGACAGTGCTACGATGTACTGTCATTCCACCTGATACTTTTACCTGTACCGAATTTGCAGAATTTATGTGCAATTACTCATGATCCACGAATGGATCACGACATCATTTGATAATGTCCCATTGACATGAAAGATCACTCCACCATGAAATATTTGAAAACTCAAATTGCTCACCTGTTGCTCCCAAATCAGTAACTTCCAACTGATCAAGGCCTTCGGTATGCTTGTATTTTTTCACCTAAGCCCAAGATGTGCTCGGTAGCGTGGTGCTGATAACTCCTCGAAAGTCACGCTAAACTTGGTTTATACTAATTTCCCAATGGAACAATTGCATTAAGGAGATCTTGAAAGCATTGGAGAAGAGGGCGAAGAGCAAGAAACACACATCAAGCACTAATGATCTATCATTTCTCATCCATCATCCTACAAACTACAGACCATGCTCGTAATGACACGAGCGGTTTAGCGCTTCCTCGGGTATAAGTGACTTGGCCACTCAACAAAGTGATTTAAACGGCGAAACCGGTGATTTGATCGCCTAGGGCAAAAGTTTGGATTCACAAATTAACGCTTCGCCGAAGAGCTTTACTTCCTGGTATGTAATGCAATATCCCAGAGAATTAATAAATGATCTTGTGTGAGATTACAAATGACCCAATCGATACAATAGCCGACAGCATCCTCCGGGATTATGAAGATACTCACCAGCCACGACACAACGCGCATGTTTGTATTATAGGAGCTTATAGAACACCATAATGCTATTACATAACCTGTGAGATATTTCAGAACGCGTGCACGAAGAGGTTTTGTATCCCCATAATGTTTTATCCACCATCGCTGATGCGACAAATGAGTACACGGACAGATCAAAATTGCAGAAATTCTAAAATAATATTCTTCAGGGGATTACCCCAGAAACTGAATTTGTGAACCATAATGTTTTCGATTATCGACAAAGTTATCTTTGAGAGACGGCTGCATGTTTGATATGAGATCTGATACTCGCATATAATGAAACCAGTGTATTTCACCCAAATATGGTACAATCTCACTATAATTTACCAAATCCTCTCTGTTTGTTCGTTCATGTCCACCGCAGTTTTGGTCGAAATACCATGAAACTTTTGGTCCTGACGGTTTAGGGTTCAATGGGGGTAACCAAAACGAAGACACAATGATCCAAAAGGGGAATCTGACGTCCATTTGGGACCGGGAGGGTTTTCGGAGTGGAAGGCCTTGAAATTTTACCTAGATAGCTATGAGTTCTAGAAGAAATGACTCCTAGCGACAAAAATGGCAGTTACCGTTCAACGGGGGCGGAGAACACAAAACAATCTGCATGTTGTAGCCTTCTATGTCTGTATGTCGTCATTTGGTTGAAAGGTCATGGAATTTTACCATGATAGCTGCGGGGTCAAGGGTTGTCGAAAAGGGACATATAAAGGCCAATGGGGCAGAAACGTTTTAGTCCGATGAACGTCAGGGTGAAATGAAGATATGAGATAGGTGAGGTTGGCTTAATTGAGACGGCAATAATCGGAAAGTCACTTCCCACCCATCGGCAGTTTGGAACCCAATGGCAATATGTTAAACTTTATAATTTGTGTACGTCTATCCGTGTCCGTACAAGGTGATTGTTTGAGCTGAATTCTAGATGAAAGGGAAATGTTGTCTAAATTATGTTTACCTCCCACTGTCCGTGCGTTCGTAAAACCGCACATGTAAATACATATACGAGAGTATGTGTGGCTGGAAGCTTATCTAGTCAGGACATATCGTTCCGATGTTCTATAGGTCAAGTCATTTACTACAGACATATAGAAACATATAGATATATAGAAACCGATCGGGTATAAAATACCTAAATAACCTACCCCATTCCAGTCGGCGATTTTTCCCTCATGAATTGGCACCATCTATTCCTTAGAAATTACGACCACCTTCGGTACAGATTTCAAACACAAATTTGACATTTCTGTATTGGCGGACTTGAGGTGGGGGGGGGGGGGCTCTCATGTAAACCTGTAAATGTAATATGAGAATAGTTACATTGGAAATATATCTACAAGATTTAATTAATAGTAAAGCATAATACTGGACATAAAGCAAATATCATCCACCAATTATGTCATGGATCTACATGTAAACATTAGATCAGTAGGAAATAGAAAAGTCAATATTCTGAGTTCCTGAAAATTAATCAACTTGGCACATCCGCATATATTCAGCAGTGCGCTTGCTTACATTTTCTTTTCCCACCGGAACGGAAGCTACCGTAGAAGCCCTTAACATCGCATCTACCCTTAACGTCGTAATGCGTTAATTTCAAAATACAAGACAACGGCTTCATGTGGATACGGCTAGAGAAGAAGCGAATCCATTTCCGTATTGCTTTATGCTAGATAATCATCTTATACGGCAGATCTAAATACATTACTGATACCTAAGACTTTGGTTAGATCATTAATGAAGCTTCATGTAAGATGGAATTCTTCGAGGAAAGAAAACCATCGAGCAAGACTATTTGTGTTAGTTATATAATACGATGAATGGGATTGTAAGACATATACTTGTGCCTCCTCTCGTAAGACCAGCTTATCAGAACTGTTGAAAACCTACTACAATCATTTATTGAAATTTACCAAACCGTCTCTGTGGAGAGTATAACCAAAAGGGACACTACTTTGCTATGTGTCACATACGCCCACAGCCAAATGAAGGTACGCGAATCTTCTTCAGATCTAAATATGCAACTTTCTCCTCGTACGTCACACCTACTGCAACATCTTAACACTTATGACGTTGACACGTATACAGTGTATTTGGATTCTCAAGCGACAACTCCTTCAAAATATATCCTTCATATCATGCAATTAATTCGTCTGAATGTTGCCTGCAATATGGTGGATATTTGAAAAGATTCCGGCAGTATACAGATATATATGCTACACTGGGTCACAAATTTAATACGACAGTAAATCTATGCTAAATATGGCTTATATTTTCGTCCCTCAAATTATCTGCTGATAGAGGGTACGAGAAAATGGACATAAATATCAGAACTATAATGGAGCGTGGTGACATTGATACTATTTATTCAAGTTTTATAGTCGAAATATTGGCAAATACCGGGAATAAATACTCCAACCATGACTGTTTGTCGTGAAAGTGGAATATCGGCTATTATAGCCCAATGTAATTACTTTGCCTATTAACACTGCACAATTTAACATGGAATACAAATGAAGCCCTGTCGCGATATACCGGGATATTAGATATCTCGCATATCGAGAGAAATTTACATTCAGTAATTATTCGGGGATCGCGTTGGAAATTCAAAGGCTATTGAGTTGACGCTTGAATGAGCTTCCTGTCCAGCTGATCAATATTTCAAAGAAAACTTAAACATTTCCCAAAAGGAGTCCTTTTGACAAATACGTATAAATGTCTTCTATAGCAGATTCTGTAACGAGTGTTATTGATTTGGCAGAAAGAGAGGTTTTCCTCGCTCGGCATCATTACTCAAACGTTTTTCTTTAATATCTTGTCAGGCAAACCTTAACTATGGCATATAAAGTATTATGCATGTTTGTTTATTTCACTTTCAGTGGAACCATCGAGATGATGTAACCAATACAATAATACCATCGCATTCTGTATACATACACGAATAAATGCCTATAACAATATCAAAGCAAATTTTACTCAGGGATTACATCCAGTAAATGAAAATAATTTGTGGACGTCTTCGAGATGAGCCGAACAAATGTTCGGCTGAAACCGGAAGGCCCGGTCTGGAATCTGTCGAGATGCCCCGCTTTTCTCCCGGTTATATCTCGATTGGAATGTTCCAGGTTCCGAGATGGATATAAAATTTATAGTGTCCCAATTTCTATAAATCAGTGTATTGTTACTGCGAATTTGGCTGTTGGTAAAACTCTGGGACGATCAGATTGTTATTTGATACCATATTCTGGGTCGCTTCTCGTTTTTGCATATCGCGGCACAAAACAGAATCCCGTCAACGGAGAAAACCGAGAAAATGATTATAAACGATGTTTTCTCAAGTTATAGAATGCTTTGTCTGTATTTTCATGTCCTCATATTTTTCTAGATTGGTGAGATAGGTGACATTGACGTCGTCTGGCAACTAAAATGCAACTATCTGATTCCACAGGTAAGCCTCCTTCGAAAGGAGTATTTTGACACATTGCATGAATACGGTGTAGTAATGTTTATATCCAAATTCAAATGAGTTGACTGAGCCATGTGCGTGATGCAAATCAATTTCATGAATAATCTTGACCTATCCGTCAACAAAATGCCACTACGGTTGCGTTTGACTATTTTATTGCGACGAAACATCGTGTTGTAGGCTTGCGCAATGTCTGAAGACAACTATGCTCCATACAAGTTAAGAATTCAGTAAACAGCCTTATACATAAAGCTAAGCAAGATCACTTCAAATCAATCATTGAAAATAACAAAGACAAAAGTCATAATATATGGAAAGTTTTAAATCAATTAAACATGAAACCCTCAAATTCTTCCCCAACAGATCTAATTACAGACGACAAACATCTTCATCATCCCCAGGATATCGCAAATGAATTTAACAACTTTTTCATTCATACTGCTGAACGTTTATTACCAAGGGAAAGTCTGGACCCTAAACCAACACTGGACAAGCTGAAGGAGTTTACTTCATCTAGATTGCCACCCGGTAACACTTTCTCTATACCTCCAATAACAACGGAAAATGTCTTTACCTACCTTCACAACCTAGATGCATCTAAGAGTACAGGACTTGATGGAATCAGCCCCAAGTTCCTCAAAATGAGTGCATATTTTATTGCCCCTTCCTTAACCAAGATACTTAATCTTAGTATTACAACCAGCACTTTTCCTCAGGTATGGAAGGAAGCCAAGGTATACCCACTTCATAAAACTAAGTCTGTCAATCACACAGAAAACTATCGCCCCATTTCCATTCTCCCAACTATTTCGAAAATACTTGAAAAACATGTACATAACTGGCTTTATACATTTATTTCTGCTCATGACCTACTGTCAGAAAATCAATCTGGTTTTCGGCCAAAACATTCCTGCCAAACTGCTCTCACAAAACTCACTGAAATGTGGTTACAGGCTATTGATAATGACCAACTTGTTGGGACTGTGATGATTGATTTTAGGAAAGCTTTCGATTTAGTCAATCATGATCTGCTATTGCGTAAGCTTAAAGTGAACGTAAAGGCTGAGGCAACATGCACTCTGTGGGAAAGAGCTACATTGAAATACTGAAATAGCAGCAACAAATATTTTTGGGGATTTTTTTGCACCGAGTACGAACGAAATTATCTCCGTTGTATTATTGTTCCCCGGCTGCCGCCATGCTGGCTATCTCACTCAGAGCAGTGACGTTGTATCACCTTGGAGCTCTTTATTCGTGGAGTTAGAAAGCGCAGAAAGCATGTAAACATAGCGACGCACGAGGAGGCTAGCCTGACTTCAAGTTCTGACCAAGAGACATATGAAGGTTTACAGGGTTACCAGTTTGAACCAAAACGCTCCGATGTCGACGAAAGTAGTGAGTAGTTCATCGAACGTTTCAGGTCAGTAAACACTTGCTGGAGACACGCAACACAATCAAAACACGCTTGAAACAGCCGAGCCCTCCACCACCGCAATTACAATTCGTGCTACAGCGATGCCAAAACAAAGTGATACTACGTCACAGGAAAATATCACGTGCTCCGTACAAGCGTTTTCATTGGCGCAAGGCTAATCAATAAACTGATATGGCCGACTCCAGTCGCTCGTTGCATCAGTCAATAATTCCCGTGTTTGGAATTTTTTTTTTGGAAGGGAAAAAATCACAAAAAATATTTGTTGCTGCCAAATGATACTTTTAATATAGTTCTTCCACACAGTGCGTGTGTTGTCGCAGCCTTTACGTTCACTTTAAGATATATGGCTTGAGCGATAAAGCTCTGGATTGGATTACATCCTACCTCACTAACAGATGTCAGAGAGTATCAATTGGAAAGGTGGCTTCTGACACTTTAGCAGTCAACTCTGGGGTTCCACAAGGGTCAGTACTAGGCCCTTTTCTATTCATATTATACGTTAATGACCTTGTGTTACACTTAAACTGTTGTGATGTTGATTTGTATGCAGATGATACCACATTACACACATCTGATAAATCCACCAGCGTAATTGCCACAAAGTTGAACAATGACCTAAAAAATGTTGAAAAATGGTGCAAAGAAAATAAGATGGTCCTACATAAGGGGAAAACTAAGGGTATACTTCTTGGTACCAGTCAAAAACTGAAGAAGAACAGTCAACAGCCGTACGTTGTACGTATTGGTGATGTAAATGTTGAACAGGTTCCACATGAAAAATTACTAGGTTTGCATATTGATGCCAATATGTCCTGGCAAACTCATGTCAATCATGTCTGTCATACCATATCAAGATTACTGTCAGTACTGAGGAAGCATAAGCAGCTATTATCCGTAGAAACTAGACTACTATTTCACAACAGTTTCATCTTGCCTCACATAAACTACTGCCTCAGCATTTGGGGAAACTGTTCAAACAGTCTAATTTGTAGAGTATCAAAACTTCAGAAGGCAGCAGCAAGGCTGATATTGAATGAAAATAAATTTACTCCTTCTTCAGTTTTGTTTGCCAAACTAAATTGGCAAACCCTTCCTGATTATGTTAAATTCGTGAAGGCAGTAGAGGTGTACAAATCCATGACAAATGACTACCCGAATTATATGAGAGAACTGTTCTCGATTAATGACTCATATTATATGTCATTGAGATCCTCTTCCAAAAAGGCACTTCGAATTCCTTTCCCTCACTCTGAACTGTACAAGAAAAGTCTTAAATACTCTGGTGCGGTTCTATGGAATTCTTTAGAACCCACAATGCAATGTGCTCCCTCAGTACGTTCCTTCAAATACATGTACATAAAGAACCCAAGTGACAGAAAATGATTGTTCAATCATTCAATTTTGTATTCTCGTGACCATTCGTATGTATTCTCTGTATATAGTCATGGTAGTGCTTGTGTGAATTTGTGTTTTTGCCTGAGGGCCTCGGGGAAGATCAGCTTTTGCTGACTGAGTCAGATCATGTATTTGTTTACCCTCGTTAAATAAAGCTTATTATTATTATTTATTATATGTCTATGAAGGGCCTGTACACAAGACTCTGACGATGATTTTTGACTATATTCAAGTATTCAAGAACAAGTATACCCTTCATCCTTAACATCAGGATTTTAACTCCATGGAACACTTCGGGAGGGGGGGGGGGCGGAACGGGTCGTTTTGTGCTTCAAGAACTGTTCACCCTATGCCCTTGATGCGAACGAAAACTGTGATTGTGGAGAGATCGCACAGTATCCCGCTTTTGATATGTAAACAGTTGTAGGATACATTGTACATGCCGTAGAGTTTCGCGTCTAAGGCTGACACAGTTAAGATGACCGTAGCTGTAGTAGTCCAATATGTAGCAATCGTCACTTCATCAAGAGAAATGTGCGCTTGATCATTGGATTTTTCATACAATAATGATAGGGCATATATCTTGTAGGATTAAGATTGCTAAAGTTTCAATGCGTGTAAATCAAAGGTTGAATAAGTAACCATTGGGAAATTTACGTTTACTCCTAAATACATTCTCAGAATAAATCTATTTCGCCAGAAACGCTTTCAGATGTCCAAGTTTGAGAATTTTCACGATGCACCAACCATTGAAACAGAATGAGTTCACCGCTCATTGACGTTGTGAATGATTGTGTCTCCTATGGGACCTGCCTATCTTTGCGTGATAGGCCGAATAGATGTGATCAAAAACTTGGTGCTACTGCTATTATGTGAATTAGATCTTTGGATTATGGGCGCGGGAATTATTTAATGAACGACGGTTGAATATTGAATGACTGACTAGACGCTTGTGCTGGTGAGTAATGGTACAATTGTAGAGTGAGTGTAATGAGGAGAGCCTAATGTAGTGTAAAGTGAATATACGTCGGTCATAATAAGCTAGACGCTGTTACAATAGTAGGGAAATTAGAGCTTGTAATCGGTACCAGATGTCCGATTATGTTCAATTCTTCGCTGCGATGCTACATCGTATCCAGTTGCTGTTCATTGCTTTTAGTTGGCTGCATTTTACATCGGCAATACCTAAATCCGTAACGTCATTTTAGTGATTTTTATGTTCCTGGGACAATGTGCATTCTTCCTACAATTATTTCCCGATGAAGATAATGATTGACATTCCGCCATATCGATTCTGTTCTCTGAATTTTAAGAAACTAGGTGAACTATGCATCTATAGCTTGGACCGCATTAAATTAAACAATATGCTAAATAATTAAAGCATGCGATTAAAACAGAGAAATTGTATATTACGAATGTAGGCCTACATAAGTCCATTCTAAGTTTGATCATTCTTGCGATTTACCGAAATTGAGGGAGTCGTCTTTCAGTGGATACGTGTCTAGAAACTGTAGTCCAGTCAAATTGAGGTTTGACCCATCACAAATTGCAGCAGAATTGTTTTTGCTGCAGTGCATTTCCGACAGGTCTGTAGATCACATACTAAAAGTCTACAAACAGATATGCAAGGGAAATATCTTAAATTTCAAGTTAAAATTTGAAGTATATTTCGCGAAATTTCAGTGTTTACCTGTCTCTTGCTCCTATAAGTGTGAACGAAATGGGTTATTATTTACACTCATTCCATTCGTTACCAATCAAGGTAATACCCAACCTAAAATAATAACCTTGCACGAACATATTTATGGAGAAATTCAAAATGGCGGATGTATGGGGTCATTCTAAATCTGAACTTTGTACCATTTTCATGACAGTCCAGGCAATCTATATGTTTGTTTTTAGCTGGACCCAAAACAAATTGCAGCAGAATTTGTTCCCTGGCATGCATTTCTAATAGGTCCCCAGAACAACGTATTAAAAGTCTACCAAAATCTATTTGGTGGAGTTACGACTTTTTTGAAAACAAAGATACGCCCTTTTAATATAATTGTTTTTTTCCGTGAATAAGGACAGTTTATCATCCAAAATAATGGTCCAAATAATACATGGTCCAGTGTACAATATGCCATGGTGGTGAAAACATTTGTGTTCCCGGTGGATTTGCTCATCAGCGTAGATAGCAAACTGATAGATCAGCATCAATCTAGGTAAACCTACATGGTAAATTAGGGGAATACCATCTAGACGTCACGCTATTAAAACTTCGTGCGAAATGTTCGCCGATATTCTGCGAGATCCCATAATAAGCCAATCACGACAATCTCTCTGACGATGATTGACGTTTACTTCACGGAGATTAAGGGATCACGTCCAATTAATCGAGGCACTTTCTCGATGCCTTCGAGATGGATCGTGAAATTTCTCGGCTGAAACCGGGAGGGCAGAACTGGGACCCCTGGCGACGTCTCCCGGTTTGCTCCCGGTTCTATCTCGATCGAAACGTCCCGGTTTTCGAGATGGATAAGAAATTGATCGGTAATCTCTAAGGGGGTCCCGGTTTGCATATGTCCGTGTTTTATTGTCGTTAAATTGGCCGTTTCTCAGCTTCTCAGGCATATCGCAGCCCAAAATAGAATACCGACAACGATTTTTTAAAGATGCCCTCCATGTTATTCAAAGTTTAATCGATATATCCTGATCTGATTGAAAGAAAACATTATGTATTTAAAGTATAAATATAAAATTGCATGATCGTCTCCCACATCGATAATTGATGATATATCTGACTAATTAATATTCGACGCGGAATCATTTCAACCGAACTATTGGAAATGAAGTGTTTGACCGGTATATTTTCGTAGGCCTGTAATATATTTTTGTTTCCATTTTGTATTATTCATTGCAGATTCCATTTTACCGAGAATTACTCTCTTGTGATATAGTTCAAGGAGATTATATCAACAACGTTTATTTTTTTCTGATTAAAGCTTGCCTGGTCCTCTACCTGGTCCTTTAGCGGAAATATTGACAGTCGGAACTAGAGGTGTTGACAATTCATGCAACCCTATGCAATTCAATTGTTGATTTTGTATTTTCTTTTATACATAACGCGCAGTGAAATTGCGCAGTCAGAGCACGACCACAGATCTCTAAACGGATTAGCAAAATAATTTTAAATGCATAATGTATATGTATACTCACCGATATTAGTCTCCCTGTCACAGAGAAGTATAGAGCGAGCATACGCCCTCCGAATGGTTCAAACCTTCATTTGAAGGCATCTCGATTCCATTCTCGAAGCAAGTCGATTTATTTCGAGGGGGATCGAGATGGACTTGTGCTTCGAGAGAAAACCGAGAGCAAACCGGGACAACAATCGATAGAGATAAACCGGGACCCTTAGAGACGAGATATTTATCGGTTTTACTCGTTTATCGAGAAACCGTCTCGATCGATTGGACGTGACCCCTAACATCTTCGCTCGGCACAATCTTTTGATATTTTCTTCCCGCTAACAAAGCCAGACTTTTCGGCGGGAGTAAACTCCTTGATCTTCACGGTTTATGATGCCATATTTGGATACTGTTTCCCGATAATGTTTATATGTTAGTTCACGTGCTACCGTGCGTAGTTACTGGGGGCGTGATTTTAACAAGCTAGCCACCTGATTGGCTAACAAATATAATTTCAGATTCGCATGGGATTTATATAGGGCTGAATTCAGATATAATATTCCGTGATATTATATCTGAGTTGACTGCGATTGGTTCAGTATCAGGCTATATGAATTTTAATATTGATAATATTCAGTCAGTTATCATTTTTGCCATTAGCATAATCATCTGAAAGAGGAATTCTCTCCCAAAATAAATGAAATGACAAGCTGTGATAAATTTTCCTTAAACCTATAACTGTTAAAGACAATATTTCCACAAACCCGCTCATGAAGATACCTCTCTATTATCACATGTGCCTTGTTGAAAAATGCAGCTCTGCAAACCATTAATGAGCTGTCACATTCGTGTGTCAGATATATTTCTTGACGAAAGATGAATAAGTATGCGGATCTTAAGATATCATCTAATTGTCAAACAAATAATAATCTAGATTATTGGCGAACTTGACGTTCTAGCATGCCATTTACCATGTTTCATTTTATAGTTTCAACAATATAGGCGATGCTCCTACAGAGGCAATGTGCCAATGGAACTGATGGCAGTTCAGTTTTCACAGGGAGAAGCTGTTCACCCTCATTCTTGTGACTGCAATGGATGGTCTTCCCCTTTCCACTTTAAACACGCGAACCTTGATACTTAGCTGATGCTGATGTTGGTGAAAGGTTTTGTACCTGCACATATATGGTTCGTTTTTGTCAGAGAAACGCTTGTATCTCAGGGAGCCAATTGCTTCGTCAGGGTTACCATTTTATAAACACACAAGCACCTGCAATAGATAGCTTCCATCGGGACTCCCAATGACCTGGTTGAACACTTCAGCTTGTTGACGAAATAGCTCATTGAGCGTTGTTTTCTTTACGGCCCCACATTTGCCAATGCTATATGGTCAGTATATTCTGTCACAGCCCTGAATGACATGCACAAACAGGATATTTGTGCAGACTTACATTCCCAGCACAGCCTTTCTCTTCTTGACATTCAAAACTATTCGTTCCATTGCATTCTCCTTTGACTCTGGCTGAAAGTAGACGTCATTGTCATCCATGTCCGCATGAAAACAGAGAAGAACTAACAGGTCAATATCATCACCAACCAAAGTTTTGATGCTTTCAGTCGATTAAACGGCTGCTTTTACAATAAAAAAAATCTGCATATGAAACATCCCGCCCTTTCCAACTGGTCATTCATAAGAGTAATGAACTGCTGCTTTTTGACGTTGTTTGCTAGGAATTAGTCTTTCCTTGACTGAATGACCATGTCACTAGCGGGGTCGAAGAGTTTGGCATGTCAAGAAGACAAAGGCTGTGCTGGGAATGCAAGTCAGTGCATGGGCTGTGACACAGTATTCCGACCATATGGCATTGACAAAGATGCTGCCTTGAAGAAGACAACTGTCTCTGAGTTATTTCGCCAACAAGAACTGAAGTGTTCATCCAGGTCGTGGGAGTCCCGACGAAGGTTACTTATTGCAGCAGCATAGAAAACGCTCATGTGATTATTCAATAGTAACCCAGACGAAGGAATTGAATTGAGGGAAGACCATCCATTGCAGCCACACGAATGGGGGTGGACAATACAATCGGCTTCTCCCTACGAACTGATCTGCCACCAGCTTCATTGCGCTACTTAAGGTTATCAGGTGGAACTGCAAGAAGGATTGCAGCTGAAGCAGATGCGCCTGTACAGATCATTGCCTGGATTGTTCCAGTGTGTGTGTGGAGAATGCAGAGGGCTGAGCTGTGCAAACTCATCAAACCCAGACCTTTGAAAATGAAATTGGCGAAGACTGTTATTGGGATTGATAGTGCTGTGAAATAATCCTCAACTTATGGCAGTGTTCATGAGTAATAACAATAAAAGACATCAACTATATGTATGAGAAATCACTTCCCGTAATAATATGTTACCATGAACCAGAATGTAAAATGAAACATGGAAAGTTATGCCGTCAAGTATGCCTATAATTCAAAGTATTATTTGTTTGATAATTAAATGATATATTAGGATCTGCATACTTAGTCTTCTTTCATGAACAACATTAGTCTTACAAACAATTGTGATGGGTCATAAATGATTGGCAGATTGTCGTTATATATCTGAACTATTGCTGAACGCGACGTTGAATCTAATTTCTCTCTCTCTCTCCCGATTGTTAAGGCTGCATTTTTTCAACGAGATACAAACATTATTGAATGTCGGACCTGCCGCTTGCTTGTGATAATAGAGTTATATCTTTATAAGTTGATGGAACTATTGTCTGTGATTGTCATAGGTTGAAAGAACATATATCACAGCTTGTCAGTTCCCTTTCGGATAACAATGCTAATGGCAATACTGTCAACTGGCAGGGTATTTCCATGTATGATTATATACCCTGATGCTGAACTATCGTTTTGCCATCTACTTTTATTAGCAAATCCATTGGGATTGCAAATGTTTTCACCACCATGGAATAATGTATCCTAGATCACCATGTATTGATTGGATTTCGGGATGATAAACTGTCCTTATTCAGAGAAAACCCAATATTTTCTACCTTGATTATATGAGGCATGATGGTGTATCTTTGTTTTAGAAAAAGTCGTATCTCCACCAAATAGATTTTGGTAGACATTTAGTATGTTGTTCTGGGGACCTATTGGAAATGCATATCAGCGAAAAAAAACTGTTACAATTTGCTATAGGTCAAGCCGCAGTTTGCCACATTCAAAGTTCAGTTTTGCTATAGTTCTGTGAATTAGCCTGGTTCGAAATAACAGTTGAATTGCCAGATAGTTCTATACTATTTAACTAATCCATGTCTCCCAACATATGATGATTTATAAAACTATAATCAGAAATTGAATGGCGCATGTAAATTACCTGTAATGGAGTGTATTGTAATTACAGTTGATACACTTTCAAATCGAAGAGTTTCAGTCACGTCCGCCATTTTGAATTTTGCCAAATAGCTACAGTCACATTGCGAAAAGGCTGAAAATATGCATAATACGATCAGCTACGTGTCCTGAGAGTTTGAAGTCCAAGTCTCTCTCCGTTTGGTGGTCACGGAAAACCAGGTTAGGAAAAAGGACTGAATTCCTAAAATTCATATTGACGAAAAAGTTATATGTTCAAGTTGAATTTTAATATATTTCCCATCCATATGGGATTGTAGACTTTTAGTATGTTATTCTTTGGACCTTTCGGAAATGCATAGCAGTGAAATACATTCTGATGCAATTTGTGGTGGGTTAACCCCCAAAATGCGCTAGATTTACTGGACTACTGGCAGCAAAACAACAGAAAGGGTACGTGTGGATACATTTACCTGAAACAGTCAGCTGGAATCTTCCTTATAAAGCCAGTTGCGCACAATACGACACCAAGAGAACGGTGTACATCACTGTCCTAATCCACGGTTGTAAAACGTATGGGCGGTTATAGATCAGTCGGTAGACCATCGGTACATTCAGCCATGGTGGAGAGTTCGAACCCTTACAAACATACACGTGGGGATTGCGTAGGGAAAGTGTGGGGTATTGGTGGGCGCGTGGGGTTCGTGTGGGGCGAAGCGTGGTTTGGAACTTTCCTCGTGGGGATAACGTAGGGTTTGTGTGGGGCAGCTGTCCACGGTTATGCAAATTTATCATAAATATGGGGATTATGTAGGGCGGATGTGGGGATTATGACGGGTGAATGGGCGGCAGTTCTGAGAATTCAAAGTGTAACGTGGGGTTGGTGTAGGGAAAATGAACTTCGGAGTTAATCGACTGAGTTGTTTGTAGGGATTAGGTGGGGTGGACTTTTTCCAGCGCTCGTAGACAAAGTCCAATGTAGGGAATGTGCCGGGCTGTGGGGATGATGTAGGGCAAAATGCTCGCCGTTTTCATAGCTTAAGATAAACGTGGGGATTTTGTTGGGCAAGCATTCTTTCATGCATAGCCTAAGACGATAGTGGGGTTGAAGTGGGGCGGTATTTTATTTGCACATATAGTGTGAGATAGATGTGGGGATCTTAAAACAGTAAAGATTTTGGGCCAGTTTCAGTTCAGGAGGGACGAAAAGACGGATCCGCCACCCCACACAGTCAGAAAACAGGTGATGGGCCATCACCTTTTTGTGGTGATGGGGTCTGGTCATCACCCTTTTCGGGTGATGAGAAAAGGTGACGACAAAATCCATCACCCTAAAAAGGTGATGAAACCAGGCCATCACCATAAAAGGGTGATGAGATCCAGTCATGATGAACGACGAGTGGCCATCATTGGTCATCACCCTAAAAAGTTGATGAAATCTCATCACCTTTTTAGGGTGATGACAGATGAGTGGTCAGACAAGATCATCACCTTTATAAACAACTATATCCAAATAAATATTGGTTTTCTAAAATATATTTACCTCTACAAATTTTTTGTAATATATCAGTTTCATTATACTGTAAATTGATATAATTTGTAACAGACGTAATAGGTATAAAAAGATTATTTTTTCATTCACTTGCAATACTAATGGGAAATTAATTTACCCCTCACCAGAAAAATAAAGATTGACTTGGAAAGTCAATGTAACACGCATAATCTGAGATCAAGAGTTATGCCCCCTGTCCTGTAGCTCTTTTGTGCCTGTGGGTAAATTTGGTTCCAAAGCGGTAGGGCCAGAATCTGACGGCGATAAAATGCCAACATTTTTCTGTTGTGTTGCGGGCTGCAATGCCGCTGTTAAAAAACGGA
Organism: Hanleya hanleyi; assembly: GCA_036873755.1. Lineage (NCBI taxonomy): Eukaryota > Metazoa > Mollusca > Polyplacophora > Lepidopleurida > Hanleyidae > Hanleya > Hanleya hanleyi. The sequence goes on along the minus strand of JAVTVY010019711.1, from coordinate 51,519 downwards.
ACAAAGAGAGGAAATATCCATGGTTGAAGGATGTAACTTTTCACCCATTTCCCACCCGAGAGAAAAAATGCGTTGCGTCGAAACTGGGTTCAAATGGTTCGACGCGAACCGACATCATGGGGACCAAACAAGTTTACCCGGATTTGCTCCTAACATTTTGAAGGAGGGGTTGGTCCAACTTCGCATAACCCGGTGCCAACATTATTCCCATGGAACGTGGACGCCAAGAGACGGTTAGTTTCTTTCCCTGTGCCGTAGACAATCATTGTTGTTATATTTAGCTCTATCGCAACTCGGCATGGCTGTTGAACAATTAAAAACACTGCGAGCGGTTTGAGGCAAGTTTCCTGCTTGTCAACTGTCATCAATCTGAGGATTTGGGGTGGAGGAGGGGCTTGAGTGAGTCAACTTGTACACGTTATTTTTTGAAAAAATAACAGACTTCTATCAACTTCAAGTTAAATATATTTATATATTATAACTTTAGTATTTTTATTTTATTTAAATTTTAGAAAATAATCAGGGGAGCCTGAAAGACATTTTTTTGAATTTTAAAGGGGGTACAAATTAAATTGAATATAAACTAAACTATCTAATGTGATAGTGGCTTAAGACCTTATTTATTATCATTATTTCCAGCTCCACAGCTTCTTCAATAAAGGCAGAATATCCAATTCATGTGCCAGTACAGACGAACCCATACAGACAAATGAGCAACAACCTATTGACCCAGTGGTGGTAATAAACCCGGAATACTTGTGTGTAGTTGGTGAAACAATCGTCAGTGCAAAACTGCGCGTGCAAAAAACGTTCCAAATTTACGCGCGGTTACAGGTTTTCAAAAGTGGTATCGTGCACAGAAACGGACTGAATTGAATCTGCCCAAAAGAATTAGATTCCAGCGGACATGAAACCGCGTGTCCGTACACGATACCACTTTTTGAAAACATGTAACTGCGCGTAAATTTGGAACGTTTTTTGCACGCGCAGTCTTAGTACCGTCGTTTGGATTTCACTGATGTTGGTCGTCTAAGGTAAGATTTGTCTTTATTTCGCAAAGATTTTCTGAAGTTAATGTCGTAGAATATTTGTAAGATGTTTATCTAGCCACAGCAGAGCTAAAAGCCGGACGAACTCCGAGAAAATCGAGTGTACATAGAATCTGTGGGGAATCTGTGCCATTGTTACGTGATAGGCTGAGTTGAACGGAGTGAGCCCAGTCGAGCGACGTTCAAGATTGAACTACTAGGGCAATGTCAACTTCAGTTTTTTTATACTTATGGAAAATGTGGACATCCACACATACCCTGAACTGCATGGATCTCTCGACAACATATATAGCTTCATTGTTCCATGATTTTCAAAGCAACTTATTGCTCCGTTCATGCGACTAATCATTCAAATTAGCCACTTTAAAGGAATAGAAAACTCAAATGCGATGCTTACTAATATCGAAAGACCTATATCATTAGTATTCGAAAAACAAAACAAATCAGCTTTTCTAGTAATTTCGAATGAATGAGAACATTTTGTACGTCAAAGCTATTGCCCAGATCAAGAATCTGTGGAGGTCGCCATTATAACAAGCCCGAGAGCCGTTAATCAATCAATTTTTAATTTGGATGGCGCTTTCAATTTGGTAAAATTATGCGCGCCAGGTCGTTGCATTGAGTTTGATGTTCAACATAAATATTGATTTAAAATATCCAACTATACGGATTTGTAATGGATTAAAAAACATGTAGAAAAAACAAACTCCAAATGCGTTATTTAATGTCATGGTGAGGTTAGAGACATAAAAGGAAGGGAGAATATATACGGACCAACATACTTAATTTAATAGTAATAAAATCCTAATGACCCTATCTATAAAAAATATAAACCTGAATTAAAAAGGCCAATATAGCACATGCATATGTTGTTTAAACAAAAATTAAACTCATCATATAGATTTAGATTTGACGATGTGGTGAATAAAAACGAGATTTGATGTAATATCTATACTCATCCTGGTGAACACCGTGAATGAGGACCTCCTCTGGTATCCTCAGACACCAATGTCCAACCAGAACAAGCAAAGACATTATTTAAAACAAAACTCTTTACCAGAGCAGAAATATTGGTATAATTTCTTAACCACAGGTAAGAAAATATATATTAAACTATTCTAGAATGTTATTATTCATGTACTTGTAATATGCATGTACTATTAATTAACCAATAAAACTATTATAACTAATCCCACAGGGTGGAAGGGGAGGCAACAATTGTACACTCCCCTAGATTAGACGTGAAATGTATAACAGAATAATAAAATCAATATAAATTAAAATCTGCGTGTGTGCAGCATAAACCTATAAATAGCCATAAAAACTTTTATCACGATTTTTTCTAGGCTTTAAGATGGACTCCATGGTAGGATTGAAAACACCAGCACATATAAGTTCATTAAAAAAGTGGAGTCTCTGATTATTAAATCGTGTACACGATAATATATAGTGACTGATGCTTTCTTCTACATCACACGCATCACACACTCCAGTGGGATGTAAATTACATCTATAAAGATATGAATTTAAGGGAATGTGCCCGACAAGAAGTCTAAAAACAAGTACTTCAGGGTGGCGATTTGGTAGTTTCAAAGAGGCGTCTGTAACTGAAGGCTGAAATTGATAGTAAAAACGCCCCTTCTTTGAATTATCCCAGCATTCCTGCCATTTAGAGTTAAAATAAGGATATAAACAAGCCATGGCTTCATTAATTGTTAATCCCATATGTATATTAATATCTGGAAGTGCGGATGCGTGCTTAGCAAGAGAGTCCGCAAGCTCATTCCCATATATACCAGAATGGCCCGGGACCCAGTCGAAATAAATTATTATATTTTTATAATTCATCGTAGTGACTAAATATAATATTTCATATAAAATACTTGAAGACCGGCTCCAAGAGAAGTTAAGCATTGCTTGTAGAGAGCTAAGAGAGTCTGTAAAAATTACAGCTCTAGATATACTAGTATCTCTAATAAAATTGAGTGCCATTAAAATAGCTGTCAGCTCAGCTGTATAAACACTCACATGATCATTAATTTTAAAGGATTAGAATATTTTAATTCAGGTATGCAAAATGCAGCACCCACCCTGCCGGTATCTGGACACTTGGAGGCATCTGTAAACACTTGCATGTATTCACTCCAATTAGATTTAATATATTCTTTTGTATATCCAGTAATAATATGGGGTGGGTCAGATTTTTTAATTTGTGTATGTAATCCCATATATATGTTTGGTGTAGTTAACAGCCAGGGTGGGTAACTCTGCATAAAACAATTTTGAATAGAGAAAACATCAGCATTTGTTTGATCATACAAGATGTTTGCTCTAATATTAAATGGGAAGTAACGTTTAACGTTACTATCCCAAAATAAACCATCATACCATGAAGGTTCTAGAATATCACTAGTAGGATGATTTATAGACTGTTTAATTTTCATAAAATATTTGAGGGTTCTTATCTGTCTTCTGATGGATAGTGATATTGCCGCACAAGCAACCTGTAAAGCATGCAAAGGTGTTGAACGTAATGCTCCAGTGCATATGCGGAGAGCCTGACACTGTATAGAATCCAGTTTGTTTTTTAATGAGGCACACGCAGAGTCGTATGGCTCGCAACAGTAATCTAGACGGGATCGTATTAGACTCCGATACATCATTAATAAGGTTTTTTGGTCAGCACCCCAACTATGTTTAGATACACAACGCATAAGATTGAGAGTTTTCTGACATTTCTTAATTAATATATCAATATGGGCTTGCCATATTAGACATTTATCAAATGTAACCCCCAAATATTTAAATGAATCAGAACATTTTAACCTGGCACCATTGTAAACTAGCACAAGTGGCTCAGGCAAAAAAAAATTTGTAAAAAGAACAGCCTCAGATTTAATGGGAGAAAATTTAAAACCCCAAGTTTTCCCCCATTTCAATATATCATCTAGAGCCTGTTGAATTTTTTCAACACATAAGTTGAAGTTTCGATGAGAAAACCATATAGCTTTATCATCGGCAAACAAGGAGCACTTAACTTTGTTATCAAGACAGTCGGGTAGATCATTTATAGCAATATTAAATAAGGTAGGTGATAAAACACTTCCCTGAGGGACGCCATTTTGTATTGGCATAACACGTGATGTACTCTGTCCAATACGAACTTGAATGCGTCGTTTGGATAGGAAGTTTATTCTCATGTAAGTCATGTCCATTTAAATCATCCAGCACGACAGACCAGAGCATGTACCGCGACGTCAAATTTATCACAGCTGTCAATTGGAGGATTGAGTTTGTGACGATAGGAGTGTTGTGTTTCGAGCCGAAACAATAAAAAACATTGCTTACATGTGCTCCTCTCTCTCCACAGAAGTGGATTCCCACACTCCAATTTTCGACCGAACTCTTCCGCGTATTTGTACTGGGCCTCGAAAGAAAAGAAAAAAAATGTCTCCAGAGGGAACTAAAAGCGTATTGTTTTCTTCAATGACCTCCAATAGTTCAGTGTGATTAAAACGACACTTGGGCGGTTTAATCTGAAGAAATCTGACACGACGCTTACAGAAAGAAAATTTTGTACTATCGAATAGATGAACAGTGAGATGAGGTATGACTATTTTATTATACCTTTGCAGAAATCTGTCACAAATATCGGACAAGGCTACATTATGTTTTGCTGTGTACATTTATATGTCTTAAAGCGTGTCTCATTTGATAAGTGATTCGTTGTCATCGCCGGATTGACAACTATACCGAAAGATAAATTACAATATGCAATAGAATACAATACTGCTGTATTCGGACGTTGTCAACTGGGTAATAACACCTTACTAAACAATACCTTTTGCATAAATAGTTTAAACGCATTTACTAGTACATGATAACATTTGCAATGATTAAACGTCTACGAGATAACATCTGTAGCTCAATGCAAAGGGGGCAGTGATCGCTCTGCACTGTTGTGTGATAATATTGCATTCTAAGATGGGGCTGTCCATCAGAGACCAATTCGGGAAATTGGATTAAAAATCACATTTATCCTGTATCTCTAGGCATGATTCGCCTGACAAAGCTGTAGTATATAAATGGCAGAATATAAGCTTGACGCAGCAGAAAGACCGTCGTAATGTTTGAGCAAATTTGAGCAAATTAGAAACCGTGCAATGTGTCCGATCGGAGTGGTACATGTATTTATCGGTGATTGTTTTAACTGGAGCGACGTCTACGTGTCCTTCCCTCGATCACATCAAAGAGATCGTCCTACAGCGTATTGTCATTATAAATTCTGCAGGTCTGCAAACATGGCGAAGCACACGCTAACCCGTTCGTTAACTGTTATCTTTAACGGTCTGTTCGTACAATGCCCGGACTGACCTAATCTGCGTGCAGGGCTGTTATGGAGTATACCGACATGCATTATGGAGGATGGTATCCGAATTACAACACATATAAGGGAAATGGGAAGAGGTGCCGACATACTGACTGCGTCACATGACTTCACAGAATAGTCTTCTGGTTAACCTATTCTAAAGCACATACCAAGAATCTAACGATTCGTGATATGTGTTGTATCTCAGGTACGCTTTTATTGTACCTGTTCATGTGGCAACTTGAACCTTCGGTGTATTGTCACTATATTCATGCCGATTTAGGTGGCTCATTTAGCACGTACATTTAAGTTTTCCTGTATGGGGAAGCTTGTCAAGCCATCCATTCAATCCACAGGGTGAGAATCCATGATCTAAGCACCAGAAACAGCAATAACGCCAACCGTCCTCTATGCATAATTCCAGAGTTCAATCCAGACCCCCTTGTATCATGCACATAAACATTGCCAATTGTCGCAAGATATGCCCGAGTAGTTTTGGCGTGTAAATTATTGGCACCATGTGAATTCTTATTTGTTATAATGTTGTGACATAGAAAAAGTTTGGTGCCAGGTTTTCTTCGAGAATTTAATGTCATTTTGAGATTAACCAATTCCGGTATGTGCGTATTCTGGGGTGCAAATTGGGGGATGGTATTTCGGCTGAAACTTGCATACTATATATTGGAATCAAGCTCTATCATAAAATGTAAAATCTATTCTAAAGATGGCCGTCAATTTGACGTCACAGTGACGTCATTTTCTCGGAAGTAGTTTTTCGGCCTATTTTTGGTCTTATTTTTCTTAAAAAAAAATTATGTTTCGAAGTTAAATCTCACAAAACAAATAAATATCATAAATAATAAGTAGTTTTGGCGAAATAAATCACTTCTTCATTTTTTGGCTGAAAATTCAACGAAATAGCCAGAAACGTGCCTTCCAGAAAACATGCCATTGCCAACTTTGTGTAATATACCCATGATCTTTTGCTTCTAGGTATATGCAAATACGCTCAATATGATCCCCAAAATTCAGTAAATTTCAGCTCTCTATTCCTTTTTTTTGTCCCAAGTGCTATGATTGAATGTTTAGGATGGAAACTAAAGAGGGGGAGGAGGAGGGGGAGGGGGGGGCACCAGTAGCTCAGACATGGTTGAAATAGCAATACGTCCAATTCAACAAGAAAATCATCAATCTGAAATGCTGTTTTCCTCTGCCAAGCAGGTTTATGAAAGATGATGAAAAGAAAAGCAACAGATTATAGACTATGTTTGAAACGAACAGACGGTGATTTAGTGAAGAAATGTGAGGCTGCTTCATACGAACCTTTTTACATCTCAGTCCGATTGGGATCAAGGATATTGTTGTCGCCTCGTCTGTCCATCTGTCCAGGTGTCTGTCCGTCCGTTCTCCATATATTAGGTCTCCATATATTTTGAACCACTGAAGGCAGGTCGAAGAAACTTCTGTTCAATGTAGCATGTAATATGTACAGTGTGTAGATGTGCCTTTTGTACGTTTCATTGGTCAGGTCATCGTCTGTCTGTCCACTTTTCTGTCCATCTGTATCATGGCTTAATTCTAACCTTATCTATTATGAGCCTTCTATTAATTTTCTAAAATCCGATGGTGGTCAAATCACTTACATAATAATTTTCCTGTATTCGGCAATATTTTCTTTCCATTCTACTTCCAAAATATTCATGGAATGTTTTCCCTGATCAACATAAATCTACGTATTACACCAAAACAAGTTTCTGCAAGAAGTGTGGACAGGAGAGATAACCACATGGAGAATTGAGCTTTAATGTGCTGTGAAATGTAGTGCAAGTTTACATCTCGAGTTTGAATCTCCACAACGCTTTCTATTCATGAATTTACCGTTTACCCATTACTCATCTGGCTTTAATTATGCTTCAGTTGCAATTTGTGAAATTTCCACGCCTTCGGAACACATATAAATATGAGTTTGGTATCCATTCGTGACACTGTTTTCTTCACTAAGTGTCATCAGTGGACCTTATAGATCTATGTTTACGGAATACAGACGATTTATTTCTGAATGATACACTGAATAAAGCAAATTCTTGCTGGCTATATCTTCTGAATATGAAAAAACTTTAACCCTACCTGTCCTGGGAGGTGGGGGGCACTTTCCGCTCCTCTCTCCCCCCCCCCCTGTTGGTTTTTTGCTCCTATCTCCAGAACAACACAAAACTGAGAGCTGAAACTCCGTGATTTCTTCCATTATCATATCGGGGTCATTTTGAGCCTATTCGCATGACCGCCGAGAGGAGGATCATGGGTAAATTCAAACTGACAGCCATGTGGGGTACCAGAAAAGTGATGTTTTCGTCATATGTCTTCAAAGATTGTGTTTTCTGTACGGAAAAGTGGGTAAAACCTATTTTATTTCGTATCAGATTATTATCCAGTTAATTATGTTACACATGCGCAATTCGCTCTGTCTGAACATAATCTCTGTTGAGATGAATCCTGGCCCTCACAAACACCCGAGCCCTCTCAAACACCCGGGTCCTCCAAGACATTCGGGCCCTCCCAGAGATACGTTCTAATGGGTTTCATGTGGACCGCACTAAATGATGTTCACACGCCCAAGTAGCCTACATTCTTGAAAAAAAAACCATTGTGTCTGCTGCTGTGATACTGTTAGGGAACGAAGTATGCCATATTCCAGGTTTCTCTCTATCATTGGCAGATATTGTGGCTGGCGAAGTGATGCCCGAATGTGGTTGAATGCGAACCCGACCAGATTCATATCTGGCGAGTATGTGCGCAGATATAAATATTGCACACCGACTGTTTCGCAACACAGACTCAGCACTCTCTCAGCGTCGTAACGATGGATAGATGCGATGTCGCCAATGACGAAATCTCCAGGTTGTAAGCCGTACCTCGATCTGTATAGGAATTTGGAGCTTCGTGGAATAAATTCAGAAAATCTTGCGTATTTGAAGCGACCTGTATGAAGCCAGCATCGAGAACCCCCTCTATTCCAATTAACGAGTTCAGGGTAATGTTAAGGTTTTTTTGCGAATGTCTGTATATCTATGCACCTTGTTCCTATTGGAGCATGCCCCCGACTCGTACTACTTGCTGTGTAAAGGCAAAACCCCGCCTCATCCATATACCTCAATAGGAACGGATCCTTCCTTCGGATCTAATCCAAAAAGGCTTCCGTATAATGTATGTTATGTTCTGTGAACCGTTCACTTGCTGTTTTGGGCATAACCATGTATGTCCACTTCTCATGCGGTTATCAGTGGCGGATAGCTAAGATTATTGTAGAAAGAGAAACGTCTTTATTCGAAAACTCCAGTAATTTAACTCTAAAAGTTTTGGAACAAATAGACGGCTTTTCCAGTTTGAGCGCATAGATGTGCTACAGGTCTTCATCATCGAGGATCATTCCTGTCCAACCCCCCCCCCCCCCCGTGTGCGAGGCCTCGGTTCCAACGTTTCTCGAGCGCAAAAATCAGACCAAATCTTTAACCCTACCTGGCCTGGGGGGACACTTTTCGCCCCCACCCCCCTGTTGGTTTCTTGCTCGTAGCTCCGGAACGACAAAAAATTGAAAGCTGAAACTCCGTGACTTTTCCGATTATCATATTGTTGGGGTCATTTTGAGCCTATTTGCATGACCCCCCAAGCAGAGGATCATGGGTAAATTCAAAATGACGGCCATGAGGGGTACCAGAAAAGTGATGTATTCGCCATATTTCTTCAAAAATTGCACAAAAAATCAGCATGTTGATTCAACGCGATTCTATGCATTTTACTGAAACAATATGTCTTAGCATCACCAAAAAACACCCCCTGATTTTCCCCTCCCTCCCTTCCCCCATCAACCCTACCAGGCCTGGGGGAGGGGGCCAAAATGCCCCCCTACCAAACTTTCTGTGATATCTCCGAAACTCTAAACAATGGCGAGCCATTAATCGTTTTCTCTTCAGTCGCGATTTTTCTTCAATTTTCTCGATTGAAAAACGATCAATCGCGAATCAGTCGCGAGGATATCGAGAAAAAAAATGAGAAAAAACGATTGAACCTTTTCTGGAAAAAACCATTCTCTCGCGATATCGTTTTTGAATCGTTTACCCATGCGCGATCCGTTCTTGATCGCGAATCTTCAATCGCGAGAGAATCGTTTTTTTCCAGGCGCGAGAGAATCGTGAGGCGGAGTGATATTTGACACATAGGCCGTGTTGCCGTCGTACGCCGCTTTATCCGCGAACTGGGAACTACATGTAATGTTGATTGCGGATTTGTCGATGGAAAAACCTATATTACTATACTATACTGTATAAATGCGTAAGATAACCGAATAATATATATGATTCACGATCTATAGTCTCCTACAAGCCGAAGTAGGGCGTATGCTGGAAATATCTTTTCATATTCCTGTACCATGCTTCCTGTGACGTTCGCGCTCAGATTTACTCTGGCGAAGCGTAAATGACAAAATTACATGTTTATTCAATAATCGTGTGAGTCGACAATGTATTAATGATACAGGATGATAGTCACAATATCTTGTTTTGTAAATACCGGGTACAGGTCATAAGTGGATTTGAGTTCGTTGATTGCATTATCAAAATGATTACGGCACAGGCTTGATAGAGGTGTGAATGGGCGCATGGCGATAACCCAGAACAGCTTAGCCCTCCAGCTGAGAATTTCTAGGTTAATTAATGTGAAAAATAGTGTAATTAAATATGTATATTTTGTTATAGTAAAACATACATTAGGAGAGGGTATCCATTCATGTTTTGGTACAGTTTTTAAACTATTGAGATGTGAATAAGTTCAAAAAATCACCATCAAGTTAATTTTATTTATTATAAGAATATTCGCGGCTGTGATTTCATATTTATATCAAATACATATCGTTTTGATTGAATCGCATATAACGGTTGGATTCGCATATGTACAATACTTTTTATTTTAATTTTATATTTTGATAAATGAACTATGAATGATTCAAAGGGAAGCTCAAGCCAAAAACCAACTGAATATTATATAATTTCATCTCTTACTGGATTAACCAGTTGTGAAAATTTTTACAAATAGCCCGCGCTATATATTAATAATTAAGTGCTTGCGAAGACTCAAAAGCCCCGTATGACAGTGTTATGTTCAATACAGCGCCATCTATCTACACAAGGAAAATGGTGATCGTAGGACAAAAAACCACGCGTACAGCGAAAATCTGATGAATCAACTCAAAATTTCAGCCCGCACAGATGCCAAAAACGTTTACGAAAAATACTACACAAGAAATCTGGAATAATACCAGCTTTAAAACACAGAAATACCCAAAATAATACACGAAATTGCAAGTGCAAATGACCCAATCTGACCATATACGGGCCTGTATCCCGTACAAAATATATGTAAATATGAAGTTATAATTATATGCATAACCATTATTCCTATGTATATATATAGATATTTTTTTTCAATTTCTTTCAATATCCCCATCGTATCTATATAACCGCCAACTGTACAGAAACACGCTATAGTTTTACACTAGGCAAAGAATGGAAAAGGAAGAAGAAAAAATGATCGAACTTTATATAGTCTGACTGAAGTGTTAGCAGCTCGAACGCGTATGCGGGTCAGTCAGACTGAACCAATGGCGTACTACTTTCGGCTATAATCCTCAATAGTTTTTTTTTCAATCGTTTATATTTTCTCGATTAAAAAGCGATTGAATCGCGATATCGCTTTTTATTCGCGAGAATTTTCTAGATTGAAAAACGATTGCCAACAGAAAAAAAAAACCATTCGAACAGCGATCGCGAATGAATCGTTTATTTTGAAGAAAAAAAACCATTCCCTCGCGCCTTGGAAAATCGCGACTTCGAGAAAATTTGACGAAATAAACGATTCATTCGCGAACGATAATTGGAAACGGTGCCTTATAGGCTATCATATTGGGGTCATTTTGAGCCTATTTGCATAACTTCACGAGCAGAGGATCATGGGTAAATTCAAAATGGCGGCCATGAGGGGTACCAGAAAAAATGATGTTTTCATCATATTTCTTCAAATATTTTGCTTTTCTGTATGAAAAAGTGGGTAAAGCTTATGTTATTTCATATGAGATTATTATGTAGTAATTTTTCATGTAGTTTTTACGAAGAAAAAACAAAAAAGAAATTTTTTGACCAAAAATCGTCCAAAAATGCTCTTTTTGAAAATGACGTCACAGTGACGTCATCATGGCGGCCATCTTGGATTTTTTTACATTTTCTTGCAAAGCTCGAACCAAACATATAGTGTGGCAAGTTTCAACCCTCTAGCCTTAGCGATAGCGAAAATATTTAGGGGGGCACTTTTCGCCTCCCCCCCCAGGCTGCGGTACACCCCATATCGCCCAGGTCAGATAGGGTTAACATTCCGCCCTTAGACATATTGTATGTTGTGGCCCTCTCAGTATATAAACCCCTGGGTACATAACACACTTGTGGATCCGCCCCTCTGGCTAGCATATCATCTATAATCAAACATCTGAGATCAGGTCCTGTTCGATGTCCGTTTACGTACCTCCACCCACGAATGTTAATACTTCGAGCCATTTTTTGTCGAGAAACGCTAAAAAGTCTCTGGAGCGAAGCGTCACAGCCCGTCTGGAGTTACAATCGCGCTGATCTTCGTTGGGCCTTCCCGGCCTAGTAGCTTCTGTGAAATTTTCGAATTCATTGAATATTCAGTCAATTGATGTATTCGGCTGACCTGAATCCGAAATGAACATGGTTCACAAGCGCATTACATGGACGTAAGTTGGAGAAGATTATTGGTACGCCCCAGTGAAAAATGTAAATGGTGGACGTTAGAAAGATATTTTGTCGTTTACTGACGAATTTATTGCACGGATAAATAATTTAATTGTATACCGGAAAACGCGATTTCAGTCTTTCACATTGCTTCCATGAAATGTAACAAATTAGTTGGCTTTTTTTAAGTTCGGACTACTTGATATGCATCTCTCTCAGACGAGCAGAAGAATGCTCATTTCACCACTCTAAGTTGTCAGTTTCATTGTATTCGGTGTAATAATTGTGAATAAGCTATGTGCATAGCCACATAGGATAAATTCACTGCGGCAATGAAGCAGATGGGTTCTAGCGATGTCTGCACGAAGAAGAACTAATCTGATCTTGACAGCGATATGATTTGCGTGGGTCTGTTTGTCCCGGTATAAGAGTATCGCGGGTGGCAGCCACCTGTTCCCGGAATTGTTTTGACTGTAAATGTTGATAGCCGTTGAAGATGTCGATAACCGAACATCTGTGAAGCCATGTGGCTCTGTCAGTATGTCGGCACCTCTTCCCACTTCTCTGATATGTGTTGTAATTTTTACCTGTATATGGCGAGATTCTGCTGGTTGACGTTTCGTCCCCGAGGCCCGCCCCCTGTACAGGCCTTTTGTTCTTTGATATATGTTGGCATTTGTGGGAAGTTGATGCTGGGTCGACATCGAGCCTTACAGACTAGTCCTTTGTGTTAAATGCCGTCCTTTTCATCTGACGACGATACAGGCCATCAATCCCCAGTGTACGAGTTGTCACAGCGAAACAGCTCACCAGTTACCAATATACGAGTTGTCAGAGCATTTCCATCATAGCTCTCTAAATTGTATCTAATACCGCTTATGCCGGTGCTAGGGGCCGTGTGGTCATATAACCCAAGTTGCCACATGAACAGGTACAATAAAAGCGTACCTGAGATACATCACATATCACGAATCGTTAGATTCTTGGTATGTGCTTTAGAATAGGTTAACCGGAAGACTATACTGTGAAGCCACGTGGCTCTGTCAGTATGTCGGCACCTCTTCCCACTTCCCTTATATGTGTTGTAATTGCTAAGAATTTCGGCATCTCCTACGGCAAATTCAAAGACATTTCCCTTCAGTGGACTCGATGTTTGTTTCTCGCTTGGCGATTTAAATTGCCAGTTGCTGTACAGGTATACGACTTTGACATTCAGTCACGGGACTGCCGAATAATTCTATTCTAACTGGCTGAAGCTCTAAAGTATTAGGCGATAAAAAATCCGACAACTGTATGAAATTGACAATTTAAATCGGCGTTAGAGAAATGAACATCGAGGTCACGGAAATGAACATCTCTTTGATGTCAGAACGGGAAATGTTCGATGTCAAAACTAATTTTGGATGATCTACTATAGAGATCTTAATTCGTCATCGACATCCACATTCAACCGTCGGGAGAAGTTTACTACCCAATGTACCTGTTTACGGACGAAAATGTCTCTAATCAGATTATCTGTAAAATGCAAATACATGTATCGAAGCTTAACAAAACAAGGGGAACATGACAGCGACCGGATAAATTGTTCGTACGTGTACGTTTATATATGGTTAGATATCGACTCTGCCCGCTTTAAAATCGCTATTACACGTACGGAACGTCAGCCAGTCACAAGCATGTATCAAGATCTTGTCAGTGGAAATTACCCAATGACCCATTCAGAAAACAAGAAAAATGATCGGTATGCGAGATATGGACACCGACGCTCCAGGAGAAAAAGACGCTCCCGTCTCAGCGGGACTGATTGGAAGCTGTCGTGACAGAGGTGTATAAAGTTGCACGGATACAGATATGATGATCGGAAAAGCTATTCAGATATTCGGGAGCAGGATAGTACGCCCACGGTATACCAAGGAAAACAGTCTCAGGAAATCTCTAACGGGAATCGATTTGATTGGATGCGCGCAGACGCTAATCAATATTTGCGTTCTTTTCTCTTCATCATTAGTTTTGGGATGTATCTTCAAGAAAAAGAAAGGTCTAATGTAAATGATAACTCATCCAAACAAATAGTTCAGTGTTACAGAACGTGGTAATGAAATTGAAAGATCAAATACTCATTCACTCTGCTGAATGCAAATAGGATCCAAACCAATCAGTGTTTTTTCTTGAAGATATGTTTGGCCCAAATCGTGCAAATATTGCAACGGCGGTTGCACACGGAAATACAGAGAGAAAACAGACTATTTTAAAATGTATTACAATACTACGTTCAAAAATTGTAGCCCTCCGCTTCCTTCATCCTTATCTCTTAAATACATCAAGGGCAAATTCGTTCGGCCACATGGAATACGAAAGCGTTTACGCGATACATCCATATATGTAATAATGATGAAGTAAATCCGATCCGCATTTATATTGTTGCGATGACGTAGCGCTACCTCGCTCTCTCCGTGTGGACGAACCGATCTATTACTTCAACAGAAACGCCAGTGGAGATTATAACTTTAGCAAATTACCGAAAAAGTATCATCTAGCGAATTTTGAAATAAAGTTAACTTGGCATTCATCAGTAGAAACAATATATAACAGACCAAAATACCTTCACCGAATCAATGTTAATCTGGTATTCATCAATAGAAACAATAAAAAACAAACCAAACAAACAAACAAAATACTTTCCGCAAGAACCAATGATAACCTGGTTTATTTATCGATAGAAACAATATAAAAGAAAACAAAATACTTTAAATAAAAACCAATGCTTAAAGCGGTCTTTATCGATAGAAACAATATAAAATAAAAACATCTTTAGGGAAGAACCAATGTTTGATACAGCGATTGATATTTAACACGGGATCATTTACACAGTCTTAGCAGGATATTGTTAATGGTCACTGGAAAGTCCATTGGCCTATTTGACGGAGAAACTATGTCAGGTCTTTATTTGACTGTGACAAAGGAGAAGCATACGTCGTTGGATCCGTTGCAAAGACCGTTGGCACCTCATCGGTAGGTTTTGAGTAAGATGCTCGTGGAGACTTGGCAGACTTGGCTCAAAAGACTCAAAAGACTTGGCAGCATATAATTGTAGCCAGCCCACATTGGCAAATATGGTGAGTATGGTATGTTGAAAGTAGACTGGGTAGGATATTGTGACGGAATGTATGTGGAAGAGAACTTGTAGATAGGCTGTGTCAGGATGGATGAGCAAGGTAAGTTGTGAGTAGATTGAGCGGGGACTGGTGAAAGATCTCTAGGATAAGCTGAATTGTTAATGGGCAGAAAGAGAGTCTGTGGTGGGATGATAGAGCAAGGCAAGTCATTAATGGGTCGAGCTAAAGACTGCGAGGGGAAGGCAGTGCAAGGCAAGATACTGGTAGGCTGGCAAGAAAACATTGGTGAGGGATTGGCCGAAGAATGCAACATTGGCGAGATAGTACTATTAGGCAAGTTGTTGGGTGCATTGGGAAACAGTGGCGATGTAGTGGTGTAGGGTAGGCTATGGTTCCTGGGCTGAGGAGAAGACTGTGAAGTTGTAGTAGTGTAAGGTGCATATCCAGGCTGGATGAATGGCTGTGGGGAAGTAGTAGTATTAAGCAAGTTGTTGATAGGTTGAGCAGAAGACTGTGTCGGAATGTTAATGTTTGATAAATTGTTTAAATGTCCAGCCGATGACTCTTGCTATAGGGTTGTGTCAGTTAAGTTACTCGTAGGCTGAATGGAGGGGTGTGAAGAGGTGACAGTGTAAGATTTGTTTGCAGGCTACATGGAAGACTGTGGCGGAATGGTAAAGTAAGTGAAGTTGTGGGTAGGCTGATGGTTCGGCTGCTGAGAGGTGGTAGTGCAAGTGGAATTATGTGTAGGCTGAGAAGTGAACTGCGACGATATGGGAGTGTAAGGCACATTGTGGACAGCCTGTGTGGTTGGGATCGGTGGGATGATCGTCTTAGGCAGGTTTACAGACTGAATGGGTAGCTGTGGCGTGGAAGTGGAAAATAAGTTACTAGTGGGTGGATTATTTGAAATGGCGAGAGCCCGTTCGGTTTGCCGTTGTTCCTCCTCAATAGACGTTGGATATATATATATGGTTCGTTTTTATTTGCCTGATTTTGTCTCATCATTTCCAACACTGGATTCGTTTTTTTTGTTTGGTTTTTTTTTCACAGGATAGGTTTGTTTATGTCAAACCTCTCGTTGTGGGCAGATGTTAAGGACTGCCAAGTAACGGATGCGAATTCTAGATTTGTTGGAACTTTCCCTCCATAATGTTTTCAGCGGATGAACTTATCCGTATCCAAGACACGCTTACGAATCTTTGTACCAAGGCCATCTACTAAGTACTTATCTGGATTGGTCCGAATCAAATGTAAATAGATCTGGCATTCAAAGGTCTGTGACATTTTGCTGTAAACACTTTTCTTTGTGTCTAATTCATGTTCCAGTCTGGTAAGTTCGCTCTCAGTTTTGTTTTTGAGGCTGACAAGTTGTTATTTCCTTTTTTTTTGGTTTCAGGTTTCAGCGTACATTCAGCTCTCCACACTCGCGAACGGATTCGCAAGCCAAATTTGGACAACGCGCTTTGGAATGTCCATCTCTAGTATGAAATTCATGCTGATTTCCTTAGCACATAAGGAGGACTGGAATCAGCATCCATTTTCTCGTGCTTCTGCTTGTATAAGTTAAAGTCCATTTCTTTGGCGCGAAGTTCGTCTTCTTTCAGCTGAATATCTATTTCCATGGGACTTCGATACTTAAAATTTTCAAATGATACTGTTCGCATGTCCGTAGATTCTGGGCAACTTAGTTGGAGCCTGCAGAGCAATTCCTCACTTTCATTCACCCGGTCTGGCTTGTGACCTGGACTCGTCGCGTCCATAATCCTGAAATGGATACGGTCATTACTTTGCATACACTTGTAGTAATTCCTGTCGTCCATATCAACCCAGTGCATTTCATCGTCTCGGTAGGAGATTAGAGTTGAGTGTATTTTGCGTAAGTGAGGTACTCGAAGTTTCACAAATTCACAAAATGTTGAAATGTTCGCAGGGAAATGTATTCAATGTATTCAACGTCTGAGTGCAGCGTTCTAAACCATGGTAATCGTAATGTATTTTCAAATCAAGTTCAGCTTGGACATCATGATCACAAATATGAGAGCAATCTGACAGAGTTGGATAAACAGTTCTTTACCGAGATGATATCATCAAGCGTATTGTGAGGCAGACCGACCCAGACATCTGTGTTTGTCTGCAATATCTATGTCACTATCAGTACATGGGGTTTAGTATGAACTATACGGAACGATAGGTGTTGAGAATTGCTATCATTCTCATCACAGAAGAAAAAAAGCAGTTGATACGGCCCCGACAATGAAAACTGAATATAGGAAATTCATATTTGTGAAGATTATTTAAAAGCGATTTTTTTATTTAGTTCTGTTGCCAACAGCCACTCCCCCAACACTTTTCCACCTATGCATATAACCACGTTCGACCTGTTTGGAATGGAATGATGTAATCTTTCGAGAAGTGTGACTGGGGGAATTGTAATCCAAATTACCTTACAGGGCGATCTGATTGGAGGGATGTGCATGCCGTATTGTCGAATAATTGTGTTCGTCGAGAGATAAATGGAATTTCATGTCGTGTTATATGCATTACATGTCGGTGTATCATTGCCAAAAAGAGCGCGTTACACCTATCAAGAAAGTCAAGTTCATCTGTGCGAAGCTCACTGGGCAGGTATGAAATTGAGTTATATTTACTAAATATCATGGAATGAGTACAACTTTCCAAAATAATATACAGAAAATAAACTCCTTCCAATTGATAAAATATATTATGTATGCCCTTGTTATATTTAATAGGTAATGAGCTATCCTCCTCATTACATGGTCAATATACATGGAATCCCGTCTATTTATCACATTTTCAAGGGATGGATGAGCCGAATTTTCAGTGCATATAACCAGACATTGAAATCAATTGATTTTAGAAACGAAAGAAGTTAGAGTTATCGGGGATCCTAGTCCGGAAGGACTGATTGAACAGTTGTTCGTTGCAATTTTTGACAGACAAGACCAAGACAAGGAAATAGAATGCCCATCCGGATCGCTATATAACACCACACCTAATGTAGTCCCAATACGATAAACAGAGTCTGTCTCCATATTTCGTGTAACAAGCAGACTCACACGCCCATAAATGGAAGTATTTAAATGCATGCTTTTATGTTTTACTGCCCTCAATCTCGTGTAGGAAAGGTACTTTTCAGGGTTAGCTATCAATGCGACCGTTCCGAAATGTGCCTTTCGCCAAGAACCGTAGTAATGGACACGACCAGAAAACTGTCGAACAAATTCTCTATCGCGATGGAGTGAACATTCGAAATCCTTTGTCATTCTAAAAGTAATATGCTTATATTGAAAGTTCACGCTGTTGTAAAAACCGTAATAAACTCTCTCTGTCTCTCTCTCATTGTATGCAGATCAAAGGAATTCAATTTAATATGGATTCAAAATATCGAATACTATTTGGGAGGTCCACGTTATTTCCACCATACTCACTTTATATGATCCAAATTCAGTATAGATCTGAAAAACTCTTCGAATAAATGCGAGGAGTGCCCTGAATTACATGTGATTGGATACCGCAAGAAATCAGATGAATTCCACCTGTTCTTTTCAAAACGACATCGAGTGACATCACTCGAGCAGCGAATGTGATTATGGATACTAAAGCATGACGTTCGTCACTCAGTGTTATATTTTTCTTGACTGCACTAGATAACTTCTTGTTAACCTCAAACTAGTCGCCCCATTAATTTGACACATATATTAACATTTGTCGCTCCAAATCAGTAAATATGTCACCAACGTTGCATGAACTATGGGAATATAAAGATAATTTGATCAATTATAGAATGGCTAGATACTTAACGAGACCAGTTGTTTATTGTGCAAAACTAGTGAGAATAAATCTATCGTGCCGCTGTGAGTATAAATACATTTATTTAATCGCATTCAATTGTCGCAAAAAGGAAAACAATTAAACACGATTTGGAAATTATTAAAGACTTCAAAATGAGAGGATATTACATACTTCAAATACGTTTGCACAAATTTGTTTTACATGCATGCATTCTTCTGACCCAACGCGTAAAATTCCCAATTGATAGCCCCAATCTCAACGCATCCCACCCTTCCAGACATATAATGCTAGGAAGGTATCAAACTGTTTTTACAGTTTTACAAAGATTGCCTCAATCTCGTGTATTGATTGCCTTAAATTCTTTACCTGTTCAATCTTCTCCATACTGTGGCACTGTCCTCTGTTTCTGGAACACAGGGTAAATCTCCCAGTGTAATAACCTTTCGGTAGCCTTTCTGAAAGACAGGCAACACCCACCTGTGGACAGAGATTTAATGATACATTACTTGTACTGTGATGTTTATACGTTGTATTTATTTGAGAATATTTTATTGAATTTTTCAATGTTGTAGGGTATTTGCCAAGTAGGGCCGGAATAGACTTGTTCGTTCAATATATATAATATATGAGTTGATATACAAAATATGGGTTGACCTCACACCTCCTCCTCAAGAACCACTGAACTGATTGGCAAGAAATTTGTCATATATGATCAATAGTTCGACGTCTTGGAGTGGGTGCCTCAATTCAAAATGGCCACGATTCGATATGTGTTGTTGTTGTTGCAATTGTTTGAAGTCCAGAATTTCGACGCTGAAAGTGATCAGAAATATGTACTAACATGACTAGGGCATGGCGATCCAGAATACGTAAGTTTCCAGGTGGCGTGGTTTGGCCGCCATCTTGAATTTTGTCAAAACTTTACAAATGCAATGGCTTATTCTTTTGAATCGTGAGAGGAAAAGCTTTCTACTCTGCTGTAATGTATCGGGAAGGCTATGATATGTTGCACTGAAGATAAACACATTGACTGGCATGTACAACAAGTTCCTAATGGTGTTTATATTATCAGTCGCAATCAAAGTGTGACTGCGATACATCATTCTTCAGATAACGACGTTCCAACGACAATAATATGGATTAAGAATACTGATCAGTGATACTTTATATATTCAGGAATGCCATAAACCAGTTCCTAGTTTCCGTCCCGTTCAATGTGCTACTTATTTCAGAGGATTGTATAATCAACCATGCAGCAAGTCCCGGCCTAAGAGATTATCTCACCGTTTCATAATTTCCTAGGATAATGTGGTGCTATGTTGGACCACTCATATACGTTCCAATGTCAAGTCACATACGGATACCACACGCTTCAATATACTAATTTTAAAAAAGGTGTACTAAACTGGATCTTTTCAATCATGAACCGATATGTTATTCTTTGAAGCGATCGTGATGAATTAGCTGGTACGTTCCATCATCCATAAACCAGGTCTGTAAACTCTGTATCTCCGAGCCAGGTCCTGCAATCAGATTAGGGTTGTACAGTTATAACTGGAACTGTCAGTCTAAAATAACTGTCAATAAACGGACGGCATTTTTGTGTGATGCGCAACATTCGTGGGATCTCGGCAACTCCCTGAAGGAAACCACATGGGCTCGCCTTCCAAGTGAAAACGACGACTGGTACGAAACATCTGAGCTCAAAACAAGTAGAAGGGATGAAATACACAACACATTATGGTGTGCCTAATCCTCGCGTATATTGGCAAACTCGGAGAAGTCACGAGATCACGAATGTGCTCAAAATGTTTCCGAATCAACCGCTCGTGACCTATAAAGTTACTCGTTATGACACGGAGTTGATAGACGAGCCATGACAAAGAATGATGCTGCATCCAAAATAAAGAACAGAATCGTGCTCGTTGCCTCTGTTTTATAATCCTATTAGGATGTTGTATCATCAGAGCATCAGAGGCTGTAACATAGATAAAATTCACATCTATTACAAACGGTATCTTGTCTCTCCCCAATAGTTGCCTGTCGACAGTATGAGAGCTCACGTTACTGATATCGTCTCAACGCACATTCACGTCGGATAGCTAATGCTAAAAGAGGAAATACGATTCGGGGTACTTGAGGCAGTGTATATTTTCGCACAGCGTGCTAGCCTACTTTTTAAATTCTCATACGGCGATCAAGCTAAGTTTTTTCACGTTCTCGTTTTCAGAGCATTTTTCTGGGATCTTGGAAAAAAAAGTTTTATACTACGTTCTGAACCTTTTTCATTTTTCATATACGAGACTCGGAATCCTCACTGTCGGTCATCCAACACGATGATTGAATTGTTTAAAGTATAATAGCTGTAATACACGTACAGGTCTTCCATTTCAAAAAATATAATATCGAATTTGTAGAAATCTGTCTGTGTGCTGCTCACTGTGTGGTTTTTATACAGGAGATTGATTATACGGCCCGGTATACTTTTTCAGTTTTAAGAAACTTCGATTCCCACTAATAAATTCAAAAGACCGTCCCGCTGACTTGCGAAATCACGCAGTTTTATGTTCATTCTTGGGTGATCATGAGCAGATAAAATTGTAATGTTTTTTTTTTATGTTTTCATAGCTGAAAATAGTTACACATCATTGCACCGAATACCTAAGTTTATCCCACGGGCTGATACAATTGTAAGATTACAACCCCAACTCAGCATGTTAAGAGGATTAATTAACCGTACCATGCCTGGGGGAGCATTATGGTCCCCGTACCAACCGTTGTGTGTTACCTGCGGAACGACAAAAAATGAGAGCTGACACTCCATGACTTTGTAGTTTATCATAGTAGGGTCATTTTGAGCCTATTTGTATAACTCTCTAAGCAGAGGATCATGGATAAGTTCAAAATGATGTCTGTGTGCGTTACCAGAAAAGTGATGTTTTCGTCATTTTTCTTCAAAAATACAGCTTTTCCGCGAGAAAAAGTGTGATAAAACTATTTTATTTCACATCAGATTAATATTTACTGATTTATCATGCAGTTTTGTATTGAAATTATAGAAAAATCTCGACGAAAAGTCGAACGAAAGATGCATTTGATAAACATTCACAGTGTCATCAACAAATTGGCCATCTTGAATTTTTACATTTTCTGGTAGAGCTTGGCCCAAGGGTATGACTTGGTAGTTTCAGTTCTCTAGTTCAATAGGGAAAACAAATAATTAGCGGCTGAAATGGGGACCTCCCTTCCCCCCCCCCCCACCCAGGCCTGGATAGGACAGGACAGATAGGGTTAACGCAAAGCGTAAATTTACAGCGGCAAGCAATAACACATTTGTATCTCTCATTCAGGTGATCCTTTTATAGAAACACACAGAACGTCAAAGTTTTTAATAACATCAATGGACATAGAAGGACAGGCGCAAGCCCAACATACCTATATGTAAATTAAAATTAATCACAGAAATCAGAATCAAAATAAACAATCCAAATCTAAGCCTGTTATTGCTGCTATCTTGAAAATGAATGAATACTAAGGTTGGATAAGACCGCTCAAATTTGTACAATCCTGTGCTTGTACAATGGTAATATAGATAAATACAAGCATCTAGTCCGTCATTCAATATTATGCCGTCGTCCATTAAAGAATTACCGCGTCCATACTCCAAATTACAACACATATAAGGGAAGTGGGAAGAGGTGCCGACATACTGACTGCGTCACATGACCTCACAGAAGTCCTCTGGTTAACCTATTCTAAAGCACATACCAAGAATCTAACAATTCGTGATATGTGTTGTATCTCAGGTACGCTTTTATTGTACCTGTTCATGTGGCAACTTGGATGATATGACCACACGGCCCCTAGCACCGGCATAAGCGGTATTAGATACAAATCTAGAGAGCTATGATGGAAATGCTCTGACAACTCGTATACTGGTAATTGGTGAGCTGTTTCGCTGTGACAACTCGTACATTGGAGATTGGTAGCTGTATCGTCGTCAGATGTAAATGACGGCATTTAACACAAAAGACTAGTCTGTAAGGCCCGATGTCGACCAGCATCAACTTCCCACAAGTGCCAACATATATCAAAGACCAAAAGGTCTGTACAGGGGGCGGGCCTCGGGGACGAAACGTCCACCAGCAGAATCTCGCCATATACAGGAACAAATTACAACACATATAACGGAAGTGGGAAGAGGTGCCGACATACTGACTGCGTCACATGACTTCACAGAATAGTCCTCTGGTTAACCTATTCTAAAGCACATACCAAGAATCTAACAATTCGTGATATGTGTTGTATCTCAGGTACGCTTT
Source organism: Hanleya hanleyi (assembly GCA_036873755.1). Classification (NCBI taxonomy): domain Eukaryota; kingdom Metazoa; phylum Mollusca; class Polyplacophora; order Lepidopleurida; family Hanleyidae; genus Hanleya; species Hanleya hanleyi. The sequence continues at coordinate 28,050 of JAVTVY010019711.1, read as the reverse complement.
TATTGTACCTGTTCATGTGGCAACTTGGATGATATGACCACACGGCCCCTAGGATGATATGACCACACGGCCCCTAGGATGATATGACCACACGGCCCCTAGCACCAATTCAAATAATAGCATTGGCATCAAATTAAGAGACCAAATCATAGTATACATAAAACTAGGCTAATTTCCTAAGAGAGAAGCGGTCAACAGTTTCCAGTGATGCCAGCAAGTCATCATGATGTTCCAAAAATATCAAATCCGTATCGATGACCAGTATTCTTAATGCATATGATTGTATCTGTAATGTTATCTAAAGTATATGTATCTCAGTCACGCTTTGATTGTGACTTCATATGAACACTACGAGGATCTTGAAATACATAGGTTCATACGGTCTGTAGCTCCGGGTTAAGTGGGACTTAGACACACGTTACGAAACGTACGGCCATAGATCTTGCACGCTACGCTTGTATTTTGCTATCAGCATGTGACATGGGTCGTCAATTTGAGAAACTTCGAGTGGATTTGTTTAATCGCAATTATACGTTAGACCTAAGTCTATGCTTGACCTCCACAGCGAAACGCGACGTTAAACCTTAATGCTCTCTCCACCAGCCACCATATATCACCATTTGATTGATATGCCGCATGCTTCAATGGAGTTTGCATTTCACGGGTTTGCTTGAGAGCTAGAGACTGAACATACAAGAAATCAGCGCTGTGGATAATACGCTTTCCAACTGTCCATTTATTCCGGAGACTACTACGAATTCTCTTTTTTGAATTTGGCGACCTATGTGTTGAAATGTCATTGATCGCTTTGAAAATGCGTCAGCTGTGTTACAGTCGAACTAAAACACCGGTACTATAGAGCGGTATTATTTAAACTCGCATGCCCATTTGATGCATCCAAAGGAGCATTGATATCGCGCACTCGTACAAAATTAAATAGTGCCCTGGTATTTTATTATACCGTTTCACTATAGACTGTACTATTTTTACTATTGTACTTTATGGTATATTATAGTGTACCAATATATATACTAATTACACATCAGTAGCAATGTCCGTCTTGTTTGACTGACTGTTGTTGTTTTTGCTAGCCATGGAATGGTGATTGTTCTCCAAATAAACAACTCATCGCCAGCTGAAAATTTACATTATATTTCGACTGATCCTTAACTCCCGGGACCGATTTACATATACCAGGGTTGTAAATGTCTCATTCCCTTGCACATGTATTGTACAAATTTATACTTCTTCGTTCTATTGTCTCCCATCAAGCTATCTCATTGTACTTTCGTCGACTATATTACAGTGTATCTGTATTTCATACTTAGTGGCTGTCTTCTCTAACTCCAGTTCAAATGGAGTTGCTACATCAGCCCTTTAGCTATTTAAGCTAAACAATATTACATACTCCAGCTATTACAATGCCTTTATATTTGATAATTAGTAAGAGTTTGTCATAATAGGACCACACGATCAATCGGAAGTTCTACTTCTCTCGGTCGATTGGTTAAATAATTAGTTGTCAATAACATAATTTGATTGAGTAGTTCAGTGAGTAGTTCAGTGTATCTGCTACCAAACAAACAAAGCGATCAATGACATTTCAACGCATTGTTTATTTGGAGAACAATCAACAATCACTTCACTTATATGTGTTGTAATTGGTAGCTTCTCTCTGAGATCTTGCTTTTCTTGCGATTAAAGTTTACTTACCAAAATAATATCCGAGAGACTATCCCTGCATCACTGTATGAACGTGGACTTTTGACTTCCTTTGCATTCTTCATTTTGATAAACAATAGTTAGGGGTAAATATTCAACCGTAGGATTCGTCAGTATGTGTCACCTCGCGTCACATAAACTCGAACAATGACATCTGAAAGAATTAGAGCGTATAGTATCAACATCTTTAATATAATGCGGTTTTGCCTGCATAATTTATAGAGGCGACTAAAGGTCATTACTACCAAGTTTAGCCATGAAAACTGTTTTCTTGGAGAAGGGGACACATACTGGTTTTTCCCTTGCGTAACAAATTTGTAAATTGGAGCGATCTGCAAGAGGTGGGAAAAATTAACGACATCTGGTGAATAAAAAGCAATCATATGGCTACAGGAAGTCCGTCTCATTTAAACCCAACATATAGTGGATTCTGGGAAGTTTGCCCAGGCCGGTATATTCGCCAGTTGGACCGGATTCTATGGTCAATTGTGGTCGGGGATGTGTATGGACTAAGGCGGAGCCGCGGTGACGGCGACGTGAATGAACACGAGGTGACTATGGTAGATTTGCGGCCATAGCAGGCGCTGGTGATATAGTCGTACAGGGTTTTGATAGAGGGGAGAACGCACGGACTGGTATACTAGCAAAAAATATTTAAAAAAAGCGATTTACGAAAACAGTTCTGTGCTGTTTTGTTGTACCGTATCGTACCATCTTTGGAGTTGCTGGGTTTAAAATTGTATAGAGACATTACCTGACTGGGAAAGAAGTTGTGTTTGATATTTTTTCAAATGGTTCTGTAACATTTCCGTCTTGACATATTGAAAACCTGCTTCACTGGTCATGTTCACCTTTAGGATTATCATCAATAACAGATTTCACAATAAATTTGGTCCACGCCTATGCGATGGAGTTCTAAATACCCAGCAACCAAACAAAAGTGAATTGAATGTATTAAGATACAGCTGACGGTTTGATATATACTGCACGGTATCGTACGTACTGTGTGCATAAAACATCAAAGTTCAGGTGAAATTTATCAGATAATTCGAAGGCGATAAAGAACTTGATAATACTTACTGGTTGATGTTACGGGATAAATTTTAGCTCCTGCATGTACCAACCTCCAATACGCGTAACGATAACTTACATAGCGTGCCGATATGCCTTCGGAATTGTTCATATTCCCTTGAGCAGTCATGTGTTTTATTGCGCTTGATATATATATTTTTTTGTTATTAAGCCTTACTGCATGCAGTGTTTAATTATATTCGACCCTGATAGTGTGAGACGCCAGGCTGCATTGTATCACGTCTTCATATCATAGAGCCTCCGTAATCATTGCAGGGGCCGCGGGTTATTCCAAAGAGGTCACATTGTATTTGCTCATTTTTTTTTATTAAATAGCCTGTGGGTGTAATTCTGTATCTTAATTTGTTGTCTCTCGCGTGAGTAATCTCGTCTGATATAACACAGATAAGCGTGAGCCTTACAGATAATATATAAACATCATCCTAATACATGGAGATAAATTTTTAGGTATCGTAACCTTCATTTCTCGAATAACGTAATACAGCCAGCACAATAATGGATATGGAACGGTGGGGGCGGGGGGGTGACGGTGTGGGGGGGGGAGAATACGAAGAACTCATTAGTGCTTGTATTGAAGCAGATTTATTTCGATCAAAACCTGGATTCTATTAGGTCACACTGTCTTTGCTCATTTTGTTTGTTTTCATATTAAATAGCCTGTGTATCTTAATTTGTTGTCTCTTGCGTGAGTAATTTCGTCTGATATAACACAGATAAGCGTGAGCCTTAGAGATAATATATAAACATCATCCTAATACATCATGTACATGGAGATAAATTTCTAGGCATGGTAACCTCCATTTCTTCAATAACGTAATACAGCCAGCACAATAATTGATATGGAAGCACAACGGTGGGACGAGAAGGGGGGGGGGGGGTGACGGGGGGGGCGGGTTAAATACGAAGGACTCATTAGTGTTTGTATTGAAGCGGATTTATTTCGATCAAAACCTGTCATCATATGTTTTTTTTATGTTTTTATACTGAAATATCACAGTCGAAAAAATTGCGGTGGTCAGTTGTATAGAAGTTGAGATATGAATGCTCAAAGTATTCTAACTGGCTTATTTTGTATTTCTGAGTAATTTTTAGAGAGGAATTGATCTTGTAACCAATATATTACACCTCAAACCAAAACAATTATTGATTCTTTCTAATAATCGACCTTCCAAATATATGTTGTGGCAATATAAGTTTTGTTCGAGTTGTTTCATTTTTGCTACAAGAGAAAATCCTACATTCAAATGCCTTGGAAACTACTCAAGTACTTCAAGGTTGACGACAATATATTTTTTGCTCTAATATAAATACATTTGGAAAAGCTATGTTTCGTACACATACAGCGAAGCACCAAAGTTGGCCAATTACGCCCACCGAGAATTTCATGTATGTCACGTGACCAAAAACAAAGCAGTTTTGTTAAGAAGTTAAGATATACGAAACTTGTGCGAGATTCTTGTCACATGTCCGTACCCTAAATGAACCGGACTATGGAGCAGGCTAGCCTTACGATTGATTGAGTGCTGGTGGTTGAATACCAGTGAGTTAGTACAAAATATTGTCTGTAAATTTCACGCAAATCCTCCGTGTAATTAACGCGCGCTGGCAATATTTACGGCCAGTTAAATTTCAGTATTGTATTCAACGCGAAAATAGTGAAAACTGAACTATTGTGATTTATGTAGCTAATCATTAATGTATCGGGGGATCATGATGAGAGATAGCAACAAATTAAGCTTAACTCTACCTGGCCTGGGGGGAGGGGACTTCCCCTTCTCCCTTGTTGGTGTTTTTGTTTCTATCTCCGGAACCGCAAAACATTGAGAGCTGAAACTCCTTGACTTCTTAGATTATCATATTGGTGTCATTTTGAGCCTATTTGCATGACCCCCCCCCCCCCCCAGCAGAGGATCATGGGTAGATTCAATATGACGGCCATGCGGTGTCCCAGCAAAGTTATGTTTTCGTCACATTTCTTAAAAATTATATGGAAAAGTGAGTAAACCCTATTTTATTTCATCTCAGATTATTATATACCAATTTATCATGCAGTTTTTGAGAAAAAGAAAAAGAAAATATTGGAAAATTCTGCCCGAAAAATCGTCCAAAAATGCTCCTTTTGTAAACGACGTCACGGTGACGTCATCATGGCGACCATCTTGGATTTTTTTAGATTTTCTTGTATAAGAGACATACTGTGATCAGTTCCAATTCTCTAGCCGTAGCGATAGCGAAAATATATAGAGGGGCGACACTTTCCGTCCCCCCCCCAAGACTGCGGTACATCCAAATCGCCAAGGTCAAATAGGGTTAAATTCCGCCATAAAATTGAACAACTGTTAACCTTCTTGCTCTCTCAGCACGGTACCAGTTTATTGAATTATATCGGCCTATTCGTCATGTAAGGAAAACAAAATAGGTGACAACATGTAGGGAACCTTGTTAAACTGAAGAAGCTACCTGACAAACTGTATTGCACACGGTGTTTCCCGTTTGAAAATCCTTACATGATGAACATCTCCTTCCTCTGTGAAGGCCGCCTTCCTTTAGTTGAGCTGATAAGCTTTAGTTGAGCTTTAGTTGGTCATGACGTCAAAAATCAACCCACAAATCTCCCATCTAATTTTTCTTTTCGCGATTTATTGAGAACTACTGGAAGGATTTTCTTAATACATTGGAATAAAATTAGTTGTCTTTATAGATTACATGTATCTACTGTGTGTGAAGTTTCAATGTCGTCCAATAAATTGCCGCCGAAAACATATCGGAAATATTATGTGCGACAGAGACAGTAGTTATTCTGTTCGCATAGTATACTGCGGCAACAACACAAAACAGTATCGCACGTAGCTTAATTTCTGCGAGATTCTTGATCCTTGATCAAGAGAAAAAGTCAGCAAAATTGCAGGCATTCTGATTTGAGGCGAGTAGTCTAACTTAAAGCATAAGAGAGCTATGTGCCTGAATCATACAATCGCATTTGCATTTTTGTGAAGTAGATTCTATCATGATTGTGTAGCCTACATTAGCAGGTCAGGGGAGAAGTAGTAACTGGGATATATATCCCAATTGAGGTAAAAATACCTATGTCAGAAGTAGAATATTCATGTTTCGTTCAATCTGGCATATTTTGCTAATTATTCTATTCGTATAAAGACATACAACAGTGGTGAGTGATGGGAAGTATACTGCAACAACAACCCGAGAAAAATAATGCACATAATCGCAATATCGCAGAGATTAATTTTTGGCGAGTAAAAATCAGCAAAAGTTATACAATCGCATTCAATTTGGCAGATTTGTGAAGTTTAGATGCCAAAATTCGCCACTATGAGCATAGTATGAGAATTAGTCACAATATCTGAATTATGATATATTTCAATATGCAAACTTTTGGATGTCATATCCCAGTTAGTCCTTTGCTCTGAGCCGTTTACTGTGCAAATCGACAAAATATCTCAATTTTGGTATATTTCAATGTGGGGGAGTGGGGGGGGGGGGGTTAAAACTTTGAGAAATGTATTTGATTCAAATTTCCCGACTAGCTTGCAAGTTAACCCATTGTCTGTTCCAATAATCTGGAGGTCATCCCCTTATGCTTAGGGCACACATAAAGCAGGTTACTGAAACCATCCCAAATCGGCCTGGACATATGCGTGTATCAAAAATGGGGTATTGTATCACAGTTAATATATTTTAGGGAGTGGTGAGCGCCATCACCATACTGGTGTTGCTACGCCAGTTCGCTTTATTTCCGCAAATGTAGTGATTTCGTTCATCCACATACCAATATACATTGTATTAGCACAGGGATGATGTGACCAAGACTGAGTCTGATGATTGCTAGAGCGTAAAACAGGTATGTGGTGAGATATCGGGACCTCACCATTGAGAGAAATGTAATATTATATTTCTGACATGTCTGACTGCCTTAAGGACGTGTACTTTTACCGTTGTTTCATTGAAATATTTATACTCTGTTTTAGATGGTTGAACTGTCAATTGGAGCAGTAGTCCAGTACCAGTACCACCAACAAATGCAAAACACCTTTTAGGGGAAGGAAACAGTAAACATCTGATGTCAGCATGGTCAGGCTCACTTTTGAACAAACTCGTCTCCCTTAACGATATCGATATGAGAATCTGCCTCCACTGAATAGTAACATCGTAGGAGGAATAACGGGTCAGCAAAACGTTACCCTGTGAACTCTCATACAAAAATTTCCGGGCATGAGGTAAATGTCAGATATATTAAATATGTCAGATATATTCTATTTCCATGTTTTCAGTTATAAAGAGGTTGACACATCATTTTGAAGATATTCAGCAAATAATATATCGTGGTACAAATTATTTAGTCGCTGAGATTACCTGTTGTAGAAACCACATTCAATAATACCATGTGCATTGAAACTTGAAACCACATTTGCGTCATCAGAAGGGCTGCATCAGCCTTGTAAATCAGAAATAGCTCTCTAATAATGTTTTTCATTTATTCCAGCTGTCTGTACAACACAATCGACAGCACAGTTTCTGTGATCAACTGGACAATGGGGGGATAGAAGAGCCGCAAGTGGAGGACTGTGGTGATAGTCGCTTGATTCACTTGCTCTTTACCATTTCCACATGGACAAGATCAACTAACATAAGTCGCAATTCACAGTCAGATATCTAAACAAGAGTAAGTCCGTGTTTCGTGTAAAAACCCCATAAACAAAAAAAATAGTTTGTCTGGTTACAAGCACAAAGGACTGTAAATAAGTATTGACATCCACAGACTAACTAAATGAGCGGGATGTTTTCATGTGTGCTATATGTTATATCTATTAATCACATGACAATAGTTCAACAATAGCCTGTCTGGATACAACAATCAAGGACTGTACATAAGATAATAATTAAAGAATTGCCAAACTGCAGACTGCAAAGATGTGAGCAGGATGTTTCTGTATATGTTTCAATCGTATCGATGTGTTCAGGTGAGAATGTGCGGTCCATCTTTTATGTAAAAACCAAGGGACTGAGGAGAATACTAGTCTGTCGGGATACAACAACAACGGACTGTAAACAAGAAAGCCTGGTCAAACTATAGACTGTAAACTTGGTAAAGAAGTGAGCGGGATGTATAGAAAAAATTATATTTCTGTATATGTTTTGATATTGCTAAATACATAACGTTGAATGGGTGTTGTACGTCAAAGAATAAAACTAAAGTATTCTGCTGAAAACAATCTGATTTATTGAAGTTTATAGTCTACTACTTTTCGCCATGACTTGACTGCCCCCCCGTAACTACACTTGCCCATGGCTTATACCTTACCGGTACCTTCGGTAGCACCGCGACTGTACCTCTGTACCTTAATGGTACCTCCAGGTATAGAATGGCTGAGCATGTATATACCTTGCGCAAGACCCTGGTACCTTTGGTGCTAATACTGTTATGTGGAAATGGAATAGGTCTTTGGATTATGGACGCGGATATTCTCTAATGGACGACGGATGGATTATGAATGACGGACTAGACGCTTGTAATTGAGTGTACCTCTGGATATACCTTACTTGCGCCTTCCTCTTTGGCCGGATTTTACCTTAATGGTACCTTAGTGATACCTTGTTACTGTGCCTTATTGATACCTTATTCAAGCGAGGTACAGTTAAGGCATCGTTAACATTTTTGGAACATACCTTACCTGTACCTTGCCCATGTTGAATCAAATGGCAAATTTGGAGGTACGGATAAGATATATATATATGCCTTAACTGTACCTGTCCTGTACCTATGTCGAATCTATGGCTTGTATCTTGTTGAAACCTTATTGCTGTGAGGGTGACAGGTCTGGAAGGTCCATTGGCTGTGACCCAGATAACACCAAGCAGTATTAATCCATTAAGATATGGTCTGGTAAAACAAAAAAAGTATGGTAACAATATTTCTTATTGTTGCTCTTGACTACTAAATATGTGGTCAGAAGAATCTTTCGATCATAATTTTGCTTGAGCGAGCATATATTGTATGGTCAACTTGACTATATAATTCACTGTCGGAGCGACCATCAAATAGCTGGTCGCCCGGTGACATTTTATGGTTACTCCGACAATAAGTTGTGTTGTCAGATAGTGACCATAAAACATATGGTAAGTCATGTTTATACCATAACTAATATGGTGGCAGACAACCATATTTTTTATGGTCGGTTCGACCATATCCTGTTAACACAGTACCGCACAGACATATATCAACATGGGATTTCTCGACTCTCTATAATACCATCCCTCATCAGGGTCTTATTGACAGTCTAAATTCATTAATAGTATCCGTGTTCAAGAAACTGATCGTAGATATATGTCAGATGCCATGATGCATTAGCTCTACTACATACAAAATATATCATTCATGGGATGTTTTTGGTTCATGGAGGTGCATAAATTGCCCATTAACAATATCTATGTGAAATTTGGCAACAATATTCCGATAGTACATAAGCATTCAAATGGGTACTAATTGTGAACCCCTGCTGACTGACTTATATCTGTTCTCTTATGAATATGACTATTCAGGGGCTTTCAACATGAGGCACCAGAGGTGCTAGAACCCGTCATATTGTAATGTTCTGGAAAAAGTTATCAGTTGTATCACGGGTGTGTGTACATGTGGCAGAGCAGTGTGATCAACAGGTTATTGAACTGCCTCACTAAATGCCATATTGTACATGTAATCAGCGTTTTGTTCGTTTTTTTTAAACATTTTTGCTTCTAAGCGCCCATAACTATATTTTGTAGTAGACGACTGGTTTGTTTAACACTTGACAATTCAGCTTTCCATTAAAGTCTATTATCGTAATTGTCACCAGCCAACGTTTTGAATCTCCAATTTCATATCGCAAAACCTCGTAAGATGTAATAGTGATATTCTCCATTGAAGTATTATATACAAGCCATTGAAAGTAAACCGGAAATGGGAAATTTCCCAAGTCTCCCTTCTCCAAAATGGCTTCGTGCCATACAGTGTCTATCATCGAATGCGCTCAGAAAAATCCAAGGTTATCTTGAGAATTTAGAGCCATCGGTTGATAATAATGACTGATAAATTCAAGAAAGAAAGAAAACTTTCTCCCTAAATATCTTTTGGACCCGGAAAATCCCGTTCTTGGCGAGGATTTGGGGTTACAAAATGAAGCTTCCAGCATATTTGAATGAGCTCCGAAAAATCCATCGTCTTGAGATTTTAGAGCCATCGGTTGATAATAATGTCCGATAAATTCTAGGATGGAAGAACTTTCTGCTCTAGTACCGGAAAATCCCGATGTTGCGAGGATTTGGGTTTAAAAGCAGGTTTTGCAAACGCTGCAGGACCATGCAAGCGCCCCTTCGCAGAAAAGCGGCATGGTCTTCGTCACGATCAAATGAGAATATGATTTATTGTCCCGTAACGTCGAAACTAATTCAGACGAGGACTAAATAATAACTCTTTGCGAATCCTACTCCACTGAAGTGGTATAGTTCACTGTCAGTACGTAGGACGCATGTTCGAGCATGAGGTGTCGAAAACTGGGGCATTCATAATATAAACATATATTGAATAACCCGGTGGCAATACAGTACACCAAATTGGCTAGAATATAAAATGAGCCTATGATGCCAATGATGTTGCTCATTAGAGCTAACAATACAGAAATTAATGTCATTTACTGGGCTCTAAAAAATTCCCTCAATAAACATGCTAAATGGACCAGAGTAAATTTTTTCATAATTTGTTGGCAATGAAATGCCAGTGAGATCTAAACCTAGCTCTCAATTAATGCAATGAAGCCTGATACATTGACCATCCACTCTTTAAGTCTTGGTGCATGAGTATTACAATCATTGATGCGATTGTGCAAGCCGGTCTTAGACTGGAGTTTTGTAAAAAATCTCCATATAGTCCTTGCTAGAACTTCCAATGGTCTAATACTTCTACTAATTTACCTGATCATAGGGTCATTAGGAAAGCATAAAATGCTTGTTAGACCCGTCTTGAAACTGTCATCTATGTATGCGCAGTGAAACAAATTAGTGAGGAAATCACCATTCTTATTTTATCAAGGCTAAGCCCTCATCTGGGTGGATTCTTTCAATTCAAAATCTGAAAACTATGGATTATACAATATTACCTGGGAACTTCTAGCCTAGGTGTTTCTCTTTTGGGTCAAGTAATATATGTAAAAATGCCCTATAAATGTGCCCTGGCAAGAGACTGCAATTGCATTGATTATAAATCAAGCTTAGCAATTAAAATACAGACATATTACCTGTATACAGTACACATGCAAGTTGTTTAAATTTCTGTAGCTTCCCTAATACTACAGAATACTTCTCATAGTTTTATAGTAGTCATTTTCATGATATCAACATTTTCATGATAGGGCCTATCAACTATCAGACTGAAAGCCTAGCTGCTTCCAGTTTACTTTACATAACATGTTGCAATAACTTTGCAAACTGCATGAATATATCTATATCCATCTCTACTATGGATAGATTTGAGAACATTGAGAATTACCAATCATCTGCATGAGCCAGATACGTGTTCAGTACATGCCTTTCAGTAATGGATGACTTGGTTTAGATTGGCCAGCTTCCTTGTGCTAAATGATTATGCATTCAGAATGGTCATGAACACACTGGTTATAGTCACACACTGAACACTGCTCTAGTGTTAACTATTATTACTCGGCTAAATATTTGCAGTAAAACTGCCAGTAAAAATGACCATGTAAATATGCTACTGAATTCAGTTGACAGTGATCACATATACACAATACTGTAATGAACTGTGGCACTTGGGCAGACAATTGATATTGTTTTGGCTGTCATCTGACTTGAACTGAATTCCACCAGCATAGCGTTCCAAAAGAAACGCAAGGTGATGTGCATCTCATTAGGGAGATGTGCTTACTTTTCTCTTCAGGTGAAAGTCAAAGCCGACAGGCGCTACAATCCGTTAAAGGGGGAAAACTCACTTCAGGTGATCACAGGGTTGTTCCCCTTGTTCCAAATTGGTCAGCCAGAATTAAATTTATTCTAAATAAAGAATATCAAGATTCCTGTGGATGCAACAATTGATCCTGATACATGATCTGGTACTTGCTGTCATGTTTAGTTCAGACAACCCATCAAACATCACATTTTGTGCTGTCTTCGGCGCACAGAATTTTGGACCTAAGAATAGTCTTGCAACTTGGAATATTATAAATAACTTGTTTGTGTGGACAAACTGGTGGGGGGAGTACAGCGTGAGTCATCAGTTGCTACTTGTGATCCCCAATTGGTTTGTGATCTGACATATAGGAACCCTGTTGTTCATATTTGTATGACTATATCACCAGTCTACTGACTGCGTTGATGCTGTATGCCAATAAAGTTCCATGTATAGCCCAACAAATTCATAATTCTAGGGACAGAATCAAATTCCTGTCACAGGCAATTTGGCAACTTGGAAATCGGTGGGGGAGTTTAGAATGAGCGATAACCCCAATAGGTATAACTAGTTGTCAACTGAGATTCACCAAAGGTGAAAGATCTGACATTCTATTTAGACATAAAAATTCTAGGACATTTTAACAGTCCCACTGCTAAAACCTGAAGACTCCTTTACAACAGATATCAGTGGAGTCGGTCAGATTCAGAGTGCCCCGAATAGGGCTCATCAAATTCATCTTTATGCTTTCAGCATATTTGAATAGTCAATGCCATGCGCTCTACAGTTACTATTATAAACGTAACCCAATATGGATTGTCAATAACAACCTTTAAAAAAAAAAAAAAAAATAAATAAAATAAAATAATATCGGCTCAACTGCATGTATGAACTGGGTTGAGATATATAATGGATACACAAGGATGTGTTGTAAACTTTAATCTAATATTATTCCTGGGGACAATAATCAGTTCAGATCTCGTGCTGTAGCCGAACACCAGTCCGGAAATAGCCTATAGTATTGGACTTTTCAATCAACAGAGTACTACAGTCTAGTCCTACTAATTGGAGATTATCTCCCTTTCCCAGATATGGACAATATCCACATGCCTTCGAATGTGAAAAGTGTTCGGGCCATGACAGCTCCAGCTGGCAACGCTGCACACCAAGCCGAGAACTAGCTGATGAAATGTATAGTTAATCAACCCATTCCAAGCCAATATGGCAAAAATTTGGTGGTTTTGTTGTCTATGAATGACGCATTTGCTTTCAGGTCAACTCTGTCAAAAATATAGTAGAACAGATCTCTCTTCTTCAATATGATCACGTCAGTGGTGTGCCTCTTCACTCATTTGCCAAAGCCTAAATGTACATGCAAATATAGAGAGGATGAACTCAATCGTGAAACCCAATAATTTACATGGTTCACATTGTAATGCCCTATACTGGAGATGTATTAAGTCGTTAGATCTCATTTATACCTGTTGTGCATTATCATGCAATGCTGGTGTAGTTTACCTGTTCACATTCATTGAGACTGATATAAGATTGTATCCAACAAAGGTACTCTGTCTCCTGCCAGCCAGTTCTTCCGTTGCAGAATATTGAGTTAGCCCTTTCACCAATCTACCCCTGGGTTTGGCTTTATATTGGTGAACAAATTTCAACAGGGAATGATCGGTGAAAGGGTTAAGTACTGGGACTCCTTTGCCAGCCAGTTCCTCTGTTGCGGCATACTGAAATAAGTACTGGGGCTCTTGCCAGCCAGTCCTTCTGTTGCATATTGAGATCCCTAATAGTCACTAGATTCTTGCAAGATCTGACATATATCTTAAGAATACCTCACAAGGAGGTGGGTCCAGGGCGATGAATCTTGACAAGGATCCAATCTCGGTGTTGTACAAGTTAATTAAGAATTGTCACTGATAAACTAAGACAACACGGAATATAAATTGTTCAAGCAATATTGGAGGTCTGTGTCAAGCATCACTCACCCAGAAGCTCATGCTGTGCCTTGATTATCTTCAGTACAAAAAAAAAAAAAAAAATAGAATGGATCTAGCAATATAGCCCAGGGCTACTGGTTAAAGGTGCCAAGTAGTCACAGATTTTAGACCATATTTGGCCTAATATAAAGTTTACAGCAACTTCCAAAATGTTGACTTTGAACATATCACTATTACATCTTACGAGGTTTTGCGATATGAAATTGAGAATTTTGTAAGCACACGAACTGTGCGCAATGAAATTCTGATTTCATAAGCAAAACCGAGTAAGATGTAATAGTCCCACCCACCCAACCCAATGTATATCTGAATTCAGGGTGGCTTACATTTAACTAATCTACAGTACTGTATATTGTACATGTTATGTATATCCTGAATCTTAATGTATTTTGGATGTTAAGTACTGTAATAACCTAAAGATATCGGAATTGTATTCAAAGTAAGGTTCAACTTGTGAACGTTACAACAGTACTGTTTGAAGTACATGTAGTCTAATGTATCTCTGAAGTAGAATTCAATCATCCAAATAAAACGTACTCCAGGTTGTGTTGATTGTGCTGGAAAGGACTGATGTACCTCCAATGTGTGATGGTTGAGGGAGATAACTCACAGGAGCATTTAAACATGACATGATCAAGGGAGATAACCCCAAGGATCATTTAACCATCTATATCTGTATATTACCAGTACACATGTAACTAACATAACATGAACTTTCGTTTATTCGACGAGCATAATATTATAAATCACAAAATACAATCTTCATATGTCACATGTAACAGTATGAATAATTTGTTTGTTCTTAGTCACTCTCTTCTCGAACTGTATGGCACTCAGCCATTTTGGAGAAGGGAGACTTGGGAAATTTCCCATTTCCGGTTTACTTTCAATGGCTTGTATATAATACTTCAATGGAGAATATCACTATTACATCTTACTCGGTTTTGCTTATGAAATCAGAATTTCATTGCGCACACTTCGTGTGCTTACAAAATTCTCAATTATAAAGGCAAACAACAGAGCAGAAGGACGACGGATGCAAGCTACTTCATTCAGGACAGAAATCCAACTATTAAGGCAGGGTTTACTTATAATTTTATCCACACAGGCCACTAAAAATCCTCCCTCCCTACCCAGCTTTATTAAAAAAAGGATGCTAAACAGGATTTTTTTTAACCAACCAGCCTAAAGCTTCGCTTATAGTTTGTGTCCCCCCCCCCCGCCCCCCGCCTAAGCCCGACGAAGTCCAAGTATGGCTATAGGGTTCCATGACATATATTTGAAATTTCCTTTGGAAGGTACTTTCAGTTAGCTTTTATCAAACAGAATAGCTTTGGGACGTTTGAAGAAGTCGGAACCAAAATGATCACGCACGTGGTCGTTGTTGTTGTTGTTGTTGTACATTGCGCCTGTCGCACTTTCGTTATCAAGTTAGATTTAGAGATTTAATTCTCCTTCAGCGAAAACGTCTCATAATTCGTTTATACTTTACATCTGAAGATATAACCCCTAGCAAGTAAGTCGCTAGTTCAATTTAATATGTCACATCAACAAAACAGACGTACGTCACCTCAAAGTGCTGGTAAAGATCGACTGCTGGTTGTCACAAAAATAAATGAAGTCTGCAATAGGGGTTTTAGCGCGCAAGGATACCTGAACTTGCTACTTATACTATAAAGGTTATCTAGAAGTGAAAGTGATGAAAATTACACATTAAGCAATTCCTATAATTAATATCATCACCAACCTTACGTAACTTGAAAAAAACTTGTGGAGATCAAACCTTGGACTACCATCGCAGGCGGATCAATCCTTGAGAAAAAATTACGGGTTGGCCATGCATGGGTTATGTCCCCTGGTATTTCGTTGAGAGCACTGATCAGTCGGGAAAAAAGGAAGGATAATTTGGTATTTAGGAACAAAGCGGGCAATATTCCGTTGATATTTTGAAAGCAGAATGGAGAGAGAAGACATATGAACATATGAAATGGGCTGTAGAACTACCTTCAATTATTCTTGAGGCAGTTTTCATTCGGGTTGTATTGGGTACCTTAGGGGTCACGTCCAATCGATCGAGACGGATTCTCGATAAACGAGTAAAACCGATAAATATCTCGTCTCGATGGGACCCAGTTTATCTCTATCGATTGTTGTCCCGGTTTGCTCCCGGTTTGCTCCCGGTTTTCTCTCGAAGTAAAAGCCCATCTCCTTCCCTCTCGAAATAAATCGACTTGTTTCGAGAATGGAATCGAGATGCCTTCAAATGAAGGTTGAATCATTCGGAAGATGTATGCTCGCTCTATATGTACTTCTCTGCGGCAGCAGGACGAATCCCGGCGAGTACATATGCATTAAGCCATGGATAATGGAGTACATTGAACTTGATTCTTTTAACATTATTTTGTTATTCCGTCTAGAGATCTGTAGTCGCATACATGCTCTGACAGCGCAATTTGGATGCATGGAAAGGTAAAAAAAACATCACCAACTGAATTACATAAGTTGGCTGATTATTATTCAGTGTAAATTATTTCGAACCTTGTTTTAGAATTTGAATCACTTTATTAGATATGTCCACCAACTTCGAATTGTAATAAATTCTACAAGTCTGGAATAAAATTTCAAATGTTCTTCTTGTTTGATAGAATCTTGACTTGAACAAATATTGTACCACGTCTCTTCAAAGATGTCTCCGGTTTTCAGAAATACAGCGGCTTTTAAGACCACAGGAAAGGATGGTAATGCATTGGAAACCGGATACTATAAACATAAACGCGCGATCGTGTTTGAGAATTCTATATAAGCTTTTCACGCCGACAACACGTGGTATCGTTGTAGTGAAATGTACATGAACGTTGATTTAAAGCCTGATTGCACTCCGATTTGGGCGCTAATTACTTTCATTTCCCTCTCTCTCTTCGCTGTTGTTTCAAGCCGACGATTTTCACAGACCGACTGTGGTGGGGATTATCAACACCTCTTGTTGCGATTGTCATTATTTCCGCTAACCTCTACTAGGCAGGCCTGTATCAGAAATAAACTCTGTTGATATAATCTCCTTACTTGAATTATATTTCAAGACAATAATTCTCAGTAAAATGGAATCCGCAATTAATAATACAAAATTATAAAACAAATTATACACACCGAGGTTAAAACACCGGTCAAACACTTCATTTTTCGGTTGAAACCGGTTTGGTTTAAAACAATTTTATGGAATAATAATTATAGCATGCTTTCATATGATCATTATTCAGATTATATCCAGTTGATGTGTCATTTATCCCGCGTCGGATATTAGTCAGATACACAATCATTGTGTGACAAAATCATTCAATTTTATATTTTTAATTTATATAGATAAATGAAACGTTTTCTCTCAATTGGATTCAGATCATTGATATATCGATTAAACATATAATAACATGAAATTCGATTTAGCCTGTGACATGCTTATGCGACGATCGCACCCAAAATATGGTACCCGC
The DNA here is from genome assembly GCA_036873755.1 of Hanleya hanleyi. NCBI lineage: Eukaryota > Metazoa > Mollusca > Polyplacophora > Lepidopleurida > Hanleyidae > Hanleya > Hanleya hanleyi. The sequence continues at coordinate 10,786 of JAVTVY010019711.1, read as the reverse complement.
ACAACACTCTGATCGCCCGAAAACAGAGAAACGACCAATATAAGTCCAGCAAAACTCGGACATATACAAACCGGGACCCCCTTCCAGATTACCGATCAATTTCGTATCCATTTCGAAAACCGGGACGTTTCGATCGAGATAGAACCGGGAGCAAACCGGGAGACGTCATCAGGGGTCCCGGTTCTGCCCTCCCGGTTTCAGCCGAGAAATTTCTCGATCCATCTCGATCGCATCGAGAAAGTGTCTCGATTAATTGGACGGGACCCCTGACGACGTCTTCCGGTTTGCTCCCGGTTCTATCTCGATCGAAACGTCCCGGTTTTCGAGATGGATACGAATTGATCGGTAATCTCGAAGGGGTTCCGGTTTGTATATGTCCATGTTTTGTTGCACTTAAATTGGTCGTTTCTTAGTTTTTAGGCGATCAGAATGTTGTGCGGGTACCATATCTTGCGGGGGGGGGGGAGCGATCGTCTTATAAGCATATCACAGCCTAAAATAAAATTTCATGTTATTAAATGTGTAATCGATATATCCATGATCTGAATCCAATTGAGAGAAAACGTTTCATTATCTATATAAATTGAGAATATAAAATTGAATGATCTTCTCACACATTGATTGTATATCTGACTAATATCCGACGCGGAATAAATGACACATCAACTGGAATAATCTAAATAATAATGATATGAAAGCATGCAGTAATTATTATTTCATAAAATGGATCGTTTCAACCGAAAAATGTAGTGTTTGACCGGTGTTGTAAACTCGGTGTGTAATTTGTTTTATAATTTTGTATTATTCACTGCAGATTCCATTTTACTGAGAATTACTGTCTTGAAATATAATTCAAGTAAGGAGATTATATCAACGAAGTTTATTTCTGATATAAGCTTGCCTGCTAGAGGTTATCGGAAATAATGACAATCGGAACAAGAGGTGTTGATAATCCACACCACAGTCGGTCTGTGAAAACCGTCGGCTTGAAACAAGAGCGAAGAGAGAGAGGAAAATGGAAGTACTTAGCGCCCAATTCAGAGTGCAATCAGGCTTTAAATCAACTATCCACTACAACAATACCACGTGTTGTCAGTGTGAAAAGCTTATATGGAATACTCAAACACTTCGATCGCGCGTTTAGGTTTATATTATCCGGTTTCCAATTAACATATATTATCGGGTTCAATCATTATGAGTAGGCCTATATTATCGGGTGCATTGAAATGTGCTATAGTTTGTTCGACGAATCCTGTAGAATGCACAGCAAGCTGTGAATTGAGATTAACATGTCCAACAAAGGCATCCATTCTAAGTTTCTCAAATTACGTGATAAAGAGCGTACACTGACTGCAAAATACGATCGTAGACTGCAGGATTTTCGACGCTAAGTTTCGTAACCTGTGTCTAATTCCGCTTTACCAGGGCTGGGCATCATTTGGATATATAATAGTTACATGATGAAGCAGGACAATGTATGCGAGATATTGACAACATTGAGCCAATATTTGGCATAAATTGTCGCGAGTCTATTATACATGAGCAGTGTGACTAACGTCACAGGACCTACGAAGTAGAGTAGGCATTAGGACTCCGACGCGAACTGAACTCTTGGAAATCCCCACCCACAGTTGAAATCCTGCCTATATTAATATGGGCACTGCCCAAGTCAGAATCGCCTGTGATTTTCATCAAAAGTCACCAGAAAGTTTCATCAAAAGTAGGTCAGCTCAGAACTTGTTGGTAACAGTCTCCTAATGCGCCTTCATTCCAAAAATAAACAACGATCGCCGATTTAATTTTACAATTTTTTAACTAAAGGAAACAGATTGAATAATAAAAAGTTCATTAGATTTCAAGCTTTACGGGTGAAAATAAATTTACATCTCTTTAATGGTTTTCAGTGCCCTTGTCCAGGACCAAAACAACTTTTTGAATCGCATTATTTTCCCAACAATATTACAACAAATTCTTATATATAGTACTATAGTAGAAAGGTAGCATTTATGTAGTTTACGGTAATTCAACTCAAGACCAACACGTTATCTGCACAAGATAATAATGATTCTATGTCATTCTCTTGAGCATGACCGGTACAAAGACGAATAAATAGCATCTCTACATCACGTTGTTATCTAGATATATGAGACAACACATTTTGGGTATCGGCAATCTGATGAATGTACTATTCCGGTTTTCTTGTTTCACATTATATTCTATGATGGTTGATCGGTGATTTTCTACATTGATAAACATTAAACCACCTTAGCTTCGTTGTGTGAATCGGAATTACATTGCTGTGACACACCAACACACTCCGTGGCAGTGATTCTGTATCCCTTAATCAAGGAATCAAAATGGATCAAGATTTGAAATGACAAGAAAAATTTAGACATAGCACATCATGATCAAAGTTACTTTATCTAGTTAAATCCTACCCAAAGAAAATAAATTAAGACCCTTTAAACATGCCGTCAACAGCGGCAAAAACAAAGCCTCCTTGAACAACCTATCTCTATACAGGAAATTCTTAACTCAGAAAATACCATTCTCTCTCAAAAGAAAACAATTTAAGCCAGGAAGGCCTTTTTATTAAGCTAATTTTGTTAGGTAGGGGCCTATTTAGATTCAATAATTGTCACGAAATTTCTTTGATTATATCTTAATTGCAACCACGTTTGTTGACCTCAAACCTGACATGCTTGAGATATGTACATATATAACACACTTTCATTTGAGAGTTCAGACATTCCACCATTCATGTGAACAAATTGTACTCAACATGGAATAATTAAATTCACACTACCCATTTCTACAGTATCGGTACTATGTTACTATCTGTAGCAGTTGAAACCCAGTAAAACTTAAACAATTAAAACCGGTAATTTGTCTGTTGAATAACAGAAAATATGGTATGGAGATTTGAATGAGTAAACTATTAAACAACTTACATGATACCAACAAAATGTCCCAACACAAGCTGATAAATTCCTTGGGCGGCTTGCAGGATGGCGTTGTTTCACCCTCAGTAAACTTTTATCATTGTTGCTCACAGGCTAATCTGAAGGATGATACCACATCTTTCTTTGTTCTGCTGGGTTATTGCACCAGGCTAACTTAATTGGTAGATGTAGGATATTTCACCACCAGTGGCAATTTGACCTAAATTTGAAGCCTGATTTGGTCTGTGATGAAATGTTTGGATGTGAAATAGGATACACTTTAAAGGCCGCCGTTTACATATATCTATAACAATATACTGACTTGTGTGTATTAAGAATGGCAAGTTGGTAATAGCAGTGTAGATAAATGCACTAACATATGATGGAAAATTAGCATTTCCTATTTCATTATCCCATCACGTTTTGTACTGTGTTATTATACAATGTATACAGTGAAACATACAGCCAAGGGTTCCCAATGGGCATGACAGTGCACTCGCTGAGCTATCCATAAATAATAAAAAAATAATTATAAATCAAATTTTCATTAGAATTCGGTCAGCTCAGAACTTGCTGGTAACAATGCCCTAGTGCACTTTCATGCCAAAAATAAAGGTTCTAATGTCAATGGTTCTCCTTATTTTGCCGACGAAAAGATTCGGATGGACTGACTGACTCACTGACTCATTACCGGACAATTTGCGATCTGTAGCCTACTTCGTAGGAATAACTGTTTGATCCAATGATTATCCGAACTCGAGTGTGGAGCTCCACATCTTTTGTCCTATTCCAGGGAAAAGAAGTCAGTCGTGATGTATGTCAAATACACCATATGCGATATACGAAATACATCACGAATAAGTTGTGTGGTGAATATATTACAATGAAACGACCAAAGAAAATTCGGGGAGTCACTGGATAACATGTGTTTTACATCTCCATATTGTTCAAATAAACAATCACTATCAAAGCCTGTCTGAGATACATCTATACTCAGGAAACTACTTCGAATTCATTGGGATAAATAATAATGATCAGTGATTAGGATTGTATGTATAGAACATCATTATATCTTGCTGAGATCATTGAGCTACAAGCGTGCGTCCCGTCATTCATAATCCAAAGCCCTATTCCATGTAACAGCATTAGCAGTAAATGAAAAAAAAGCAAAATTTGCTGTTGACTGCTATGGTTAACAACCAACCACAAAAATAAAAAAAATTGCATTGTTAAAGATTAATGATTATTAAAGATTACAATCATATTAAAACTGTTGAACGCTTCTCTCTTGGAAATCATCTGGTGTTTTTTTTTATTAGTTTTAGTTCATACACATATGGAATTGGTACTTTCATGCTAAATAGGTCTTTCGTTTATTGACGCGGAATTTTTTTATGGACGACCGCTGAAAATTGAATGTCGGATCTGACGCTTGCTATTCTCATTAAGAGCTTACCTACATAAATTGAGATTTTTATGAAATAGATTTACTCTTGTGTCTCGTACACTGAGAGATTCAGTACTATGTTGACCAGCTTTAAATGTGAATCGACTTCGAATTCTCGCTTGTGGGGTGCGGAGGAGGCGTATCATTTATTTATATACCAAATATCGTTAAAAATGGAAAATTAAACGTTTTGGAGAACACTTTCGGCAAATAATCGTCAGTCCCAATGTTTCAAAGCGATATTGGCGTCAGTGGACAGACAGAAATTATTAAATCAAATACTATTAACAGTAAACATTGTACATGTTGTAAGGAAAATCGACCTTGATTCCATCTTGGAAATCATCTTTTATACGCCCGTTGCAAGATGCCCATCATATTGCGCTATTCAGAATTTGAAGCATTAAACTTCATAACAGCGTATACATGACGGGATTAAGCCAGTTCTTTTTTGTTTGGAAAGAATACTGTAACTGGGTAAAAAACAAACTGTTTTTGATCAAATAATTCGGTTGTAGTATTCTGCAGAACAGAATTATCAGAAAATTTTAATTCCCCGCATGAATGTTCAGGAAATATAGCTCTTCTTCGGACAGCCCGATTACATCCTCGCTCTTGAACATGTGTATCTAATACCGCTCAAGCCGGTGCTAGGAGCCGTGTGATCGTACTATTCAAGATTTCCACATGAACAGCTACAATAAAAGCGTGGCTGGTATAACAATAATCACAGATATATGTCTTGGCTCAGATATAATGCATCCAGTGTATTCGCATGAGTCATATGACTTGTTGTCAGTACGCTGATATCTTTTTCCCATCACCCTTGTTATGTTACGTTTAATCGTCTCCAAAAATGTAATACAAAAAAGTGCTGCCTGAGAAACAATCCTAACTATAGTTGAAATGCAGCGAATTATTAATAATGTATTTTGTACAAAAGAAAAAATCAATATTATACTGGTCAAACCAACATAAAACCCATTGCGCATAGATATAATCATATATGAATCTTGATTAACATATGCTACGTCGGCATTGTATTGTTTTCAAAGTAGTTAGCCAACAAATTACGTATTGTGGGCGCCCACGCTCGCGAAACGATCGTGAAAGTGTTTTATTCTACAATTGTGTGAATTATGTGTTGCCCAAAGTACACAGATCAAGTTATGTCACCTATTATCCCAATTCGCCTACCCAACTCTCTATTGTGAGACAATATTGAGAAGCGGATCGCTTCAACTGCATAGTGGTAATACAGTCTACTTCCAAATGACTGGGACACAGAGTAAAATTTGCAAACGTAGAAAGATAAAACATTTCTGGTTAAGTGAACTAAACCTATGAATATTGCCATGTGAATCTGCAAAGAATTTCTGTACATGTATTGGAACCATTGTAGTGTGCCAACACAAATATTCTATCAATACTACGGGCAAAATCCGGGTGACGCCGAAGCTAACCGATCATTCATATCTTTTGATCGACTGATAATTGTTGTCTGTAAAAAAACTTTTCTATGTTCATAAGTGGTCCTTTTTCGCCGGCTTCCTGTTGTGTTTTTGCGTTACGTATTGACGCCGAACACCATGGTATGCTTGTCGCAAAGTTCAATAGGAAAAATCAAGATATTGTCCTGTTGTGTCAAAAAAGCATTTCCTCCAACTGCGTTAGGTTTTTATGATTCACATCTTATTTGAGTGAACATCTTGAAGCCTATAATCATGGTGTTTGGCTTTCAAAACCTGTTTTCGACTAATTCGTTCATGGGAGAACGCAAACCTTACCATCACATTGCCGAAAAATAAATCCAAGCTCGCTAAGAAGAACTATACGAAACCACTGACTGTCTCTCAGATATTGTCATTTTTTTGCTCGTGATAGACGATATTGTGAACGTATCTCCCGTATCAGAATGCCACTACGGTGAGTTGGATTTATAGAGATCTGTAGTCGCATACATGCTCTGACAGCGCAATTTGGATGCATGGAAAGGTAAAAAAAACATCACCAACTGAATTACATAAGTTGGCTGATTATTATTCAGTGTAAATTATTTCGAACCTTGTTTTAGAATTTGAATCACTTTATTAGATATGTCCACCAACTTCGAATTGTAATAAATTCTACAAGTCTGGAATAAAATTTCAAATGTTCTTCTTGTTTGATAGAATCTTGACTTGAACAAATATTGTACCACGTCTCTTCAAAGATGTCTCCGGTTTTCAGAAATACAGCGGCTTTTAAGACCAGAGGAAAGGATGGTAATGCATTGGAAACAGGATACTATAAACATAAACGCGCGATCGTGTTTGAGAATTCTATATAAGCTGTTCACGCCGACAACACGTGATATCGTTGTAGTGAAATGTACATGAACGTTGATTTAAAGCCTGATTGCACCCCGAATTGGGCGCTAATTACTTTCATTTCCCTCTCTCTCTTCGCTGTTGTTTTAAGCCAACGGTTTTCACAGACCGACTGTGGTGTGGATTATCAACACCTCTTGTTGTGATTGTCATTATTTCCGCTAACCTCTACTAGGCAGGCCTATATCAGAAATAAACTCTGTTGATATAATCTCCTTACTTGAATTATATTTCAAGACAGTAATTCTCAGTAAAATGGAATCCGCAACTAATAATACAAAATTATAAAACAAATTATACACACCGAGGTTAAAACACCGGTCAAACACTTCATTTTTCGGTTGAAACCGGTTTGGTTTAAAACAATTTTATGGAATAATAATTATAGCATGCTTTCATATGATCATTATTCAGATTATATCCAGTTGATGTGTCATTTATTCCGCGTCGGATATTAGTCAGATACACAATCAGTGTGTGACAAAATCATTCAATTTTATATTCTTAATTTATATAGATAAATGAAACGTTTTCTCTCAATTGGATTCAGATCATTGATATATCGATTAAACATATAATAACATGAAATTCTATTTAGCCTGTGACATGCTTATGCGACGATCGCACCCAAAATATGGTACCCGCACAACACTCTGATCGCCCGAAAACGGAGAAACGACCAATATAAGTCCAGCAAAACTCGGACATATACAAACCGGGACCCCCTTCCAGATCACCGATAAATTTCGTATCCATTTCGAAAACCGGGACGTTTCGATCGAGATTGAACCGGGAGCAAACCGGGAGACGTCGGTTCTGCCCTCCCGGTTTCAGCCGAGAAATTTCTCGATCCATCTCGATCGCATCGAGAAAGTGTCTCGATTAATTGGACGGGACCCCTGACGACGTCTCCCGGTTTGCTCTCGGTTCTATCTCGATCGAAACGTCCCGGTTTGCGAGATGGATACGAATTGATCGGTAATCTCGAAGGGGTCCCGGTTTGTATATGTCCATGTTTTGTTGCACTTAAATTGGTCGTTTCTTAGTTTTTAGGCGATCAGAATGTTGTGCGGGTACCATATCTTGCGGGGGGGGGGGAGCGATCGTCTTATAAGCATATCACAGCCTAAAATAAAATTTCATGTTATTAAATGTGTAATCGATATATCCATGATCTGAATCCAATTGAGAGAAAACGTTTCATTATCTATATAAATTGAGAATATAAAATTGAATGATCTTCTCACATATTGATTGTATATCTGACTAATATCCGACGCGGAATAAATGACACATCAACTGGAATAATCTGAATAATAATGATATGAAAGCATGCTGTAATTATTATTTCATAAAATGGATCGTTTCAACCGAAAAATGTAGTGTTTGACCGGTGTTGTAAACTCGGTGTGTAATTTGTTTTATAATTTTGTATTATTCACTGCAAATTCCATTTTACTGAGAATTACTGTCTTGAAATATAATTCAAGTAAGGAGATTATATCAACGAAGTTTATTTCTGATATAAGCTTGCCTGGTAGAGGTTATCGGAAATAATGACAATCGGAACAAGAGGTGTTGATAATCCACACCACAGTCGATCTGTGAAAACCGTCGGCTTGAAACAAGAGCGAAGAGAGAGAGGAAAATGGAAGTAATTAGCGCCCAATTCAGAGTGCAATCAGGCTTTAAATCAACTATCCACTACAACAATACCACGTGTTGTCAGTGTGAAAAGCTTATATGGAATACTCAAACACTTCAATCGCGCGTTTAGGTTTATATTATCCGGTTTCCAATTAACATATATTATCGGGTTCAATCATTATGAGTAGGCCTATATTATCGGCTGCGTGAAATGTGCTATAGTTTGTTCGACGAATTCTGTAGAATGCACAGCAAGCTGTGAATTGAGATTAACATGTCCAACAAAGGCATCCATTCTAAGTTTCTCAAATTACGTGATTAAGAGCGTACACTGACTGCAAAATACGATCGTAGACTGCAGGATTTCTGACGCTAAGTTCCGTAACCTGTGTCTAATTCCGCTTTACCAGGGCTGGGCATCATTTGGATATATAATAGCTACATGATGAAACAGGACAATGTATGCGAGATATTGACAACATTGAGCCAATATTTGGCAAAAATTGTCGCGAGTCTATTATACATGAGCAGTGTGACTAACGTCACAGGACCTACGAAGTAGAGTAGGCATTAGGACTCCGACGCGAACTGAACTCTTGGAAATCCCCACCCACAGTTGAAATCCTGCCTATATTAATATGGGCACTGCCCAAGTCAGAATCGCCTGTGATTTTCATCAAAAATCACCAGAAAGTTTCATCAAAAGTAGGTCAGCTCAGAACTTGTTGGTAACAGTCTCCTAATGCGCCTTCATTCCAAAAATAAACAACGATCGCCGATTTAATTTTACAATTTTTTAACTAAAGGAAACAGATTGAATAATAAAAAGTTCATTAGATTTCAAGCTTTACGGGTGAAAATAAATTTACATCTCTTTAATGGTTTTCAGTGCCCTTGTCCAGGACCAAAACAACTTTTTGAATCGCATTATTTTCCCAACAATATTACAACAAATTCTTATATATAGTACTATAGTAGAAAGGTAGCATTTATGTAGTTTACGGTAATTCAATTCAAGACCAACACCTTCTATGCACAAGATAATAATGATTCTATGTCATTCTCCTGGGCATAACCGGTAAAAAGACGATAAATAGCGTCTCTACATCACGTTGTTATCTAGATATATGAGACAACACATTTTGGGCATCAGCAATCTGATGAATGTACTATTCCGGTTTTCTTGTTTCACATTATATTCTATGATGGTTGATCGGTGATTTTCTACATTGATAAACATTAAACCACCTTAGCTTCGTTGTGTGAATCGGAATTACATTGCTGTGACACACCAACACACTTCGTGGCAGTGATTCTGTATCCCCTAATCAAGGAATCAAAATGGATCAAGATTTGAAATGACAAGAAAAATTTAGACATATCACATCATGATCAAAGTTACTTTATCTAGTTAAATCCTACCCAAAGAAAATAAATTAAGACCCTTTAAACATGCCGTCAACAGCGGCAAAAACAAAGCCTCCTTGAACAACCTATCTCTATACAGGAAATTCTTAACTCAGAAAATACCATTCTCTCTCAAAAGAAAACAATTTAAGCCAGGAAGGCCTTTTTATTAAGCTAATTTTGTTAGGTAAGGGCCTATTTAGATTCAATAATTGTCACGAAATTTCTTTGATTATATCTTAATTGCAACCACGTTTGTTGACCTCAAACCTGACATGCTTGAGATATGTACATATATAACACACTTTCATTTGAGAGTTCAGACATTCCACCATTCATGTGAACAAATTGTACTCAACATGGAATAATTAAATTCACACTACCCATTTCTACAGTATCGGTACTATGTTACTATCTGTAGCAGTTGAAACCCAGTAAAACTTAAACAATTAAAACCGGTAAAGAAATTTGTCTGTTGAATAACAGAAAATATGGTATGGAGATTTGAATGAGTAAACTATTAAACAACTTACATGATACCAACGAAATGTCCCAACACAAGCTGATAAATTCCTTGGGTGGCTTGCAGGATGGCTTTGTTTCTCCCTCAGTAAACTTTTATCATTGTTGCTCACAGGCTAATCTGAAGGATGATACCACATCTTTCTTTGTTCTGCTGGGTTATTGCACCAGGCTAACTTAATTGGTAGATGTAGGATATTTCACCACCAGGGGCAATTTGACCTAAATTTGAAGCCTGGTTTGGTCTGTGATGAAATGTTTGGATGTGAAATAGGATACACTTTAAAGGCCGCCGTTTACATATATCTATAACAGTATACTGACTTGTGTGTATTAAGAATGGCAAGTTGGTAATAGCAGTGTAGATAAATGCACTAACATATGATGGAAAATTAGCATTTCCTATTTCATTATCCCATCACGTTTTGTACTGTGTTATATACAATGTATAC
>JAVTVY010019708.1:0-81537 GCA_036873755.1 Hanleya hanleyi | reverse complement strand
AAATCATCTTGGTATATTAGGCTACATAATGTCAACCATGTAGGGTGAAGTACATGTAGTCTTACAGTAGCTGGGTCATTCCCCCTTATATGGAGGTAGGTGTGACAGCTCATCTTGCAGTAACCGAATTTATCAATATAGTTCTACGAAGATCAGATACTATGGCTAGTTATGACTTGATGTAGGAAGATGAAGATAAAATACCTGGCCTTATGTTCCAGTTTACATTGTTGATGGCACAGTAGAACATCATTATTTGCCAATGAAGTTCCAGAGGTACATGTATGTCCCCACATCTTTATACTGGTTCTTGCCTTTCTAAGAGACATGTACATGTAGATTCTGTTTCTTCACTTTGTTTTCAGCTTTGAGATTGTTTTGTTGAAAAATATAATTTGAATTGTCCCATATACAGTTTAAAAAAAGATGTTCATTGCAAGCTCAAAAAATTATTTTTTCTAAATGTATGTCTTAAAAGATTTTTTTCTGAATGCCTGTTTGTTGTTGGGCCAAACTCCAAGTTACATTTGGGCTATGTATGCTGCGAACATTGCTTACATCATACCAGAAATGTGCTGACACAAATGAATAGATGAACAAAAAAGTATCAAATCTTCCTCAAATCTTTAATCTCAATAGCTTCTTTGTATAGGCCTATTCTGTAGTTGGACGAAGAGGGCTATATGGATACATTTCATGCATACATCTATGTGTTATTCTAAAGATCATTAGGAAGGTTTACACTTTTTGGGGAAGTCGGTTCAGCCAGTGGGTCAATCAGTGGATTGGAACAAGGCTGCCTAATGAATCACAGACATCAGAAATTAATGATTTGACCACTTCTATTATCAGTGCAAACTACCCTGGTTAACTCTTTCCCCCATATAAGCCGGTTTTGATGGCTTGTGTCGATCCCCATGTAAGCGTGTTTTGACGGGTGTTCGCCTAACCCATGAAGACGGATTTTGACGTGTCACTGAGTTCCCATGTGATGGATTACTTTTGCAATTTTTTGCGTTTAGTTTGAGTAAAACCTAATTAAAACTATACATTTTCAGAAAGCCAAAATTTAAATAAATCTGACTATATAGACTGTTGGTATTTTTGTAGTAAGGGTAAAATGAAATTGGGAGAGGAACAGAAATAATCGATGGAAAATGCGCGATTAGACACCAAATGTGTTTGGTGTGCTCCAAGAGAAACGTTCGAAAAATAGTAAAACCTGCTTCCAAATTCCTGAATATTTCACATAACGCGAGCATAAACTACCAAAGTATCTAACCTTGATGACTAACTCGTCAAATCTGCCCATCTGAGTTTATTATAAACATTTCCCGGGACCTGTTGATCTCCCGTTTTAAAATTTATCTGCCATTCTTTGTCCACGCTGTGTTTCGTCGACCTGTGGCCATGGCGACCACGCGCAAATAAAGGAACTGCTCCAATCACGCCGGGCCTCTGAAAAGGTCGCTCAACCTTGGGCCAATCAGTGATGCTGTTTTACTTCACCTTGTTACCAGCCTTCATTCTCCTTCAAAGAAGTACATGGGACTTTTTCAGTTATAGCTCGTTCTATACCTGCCATCTCATGATATCACTGCCACATCCCGAATGTACGGAAAATAAGCTTTACAATGGTATACGATAACATAGGAATTGCAGCGGAACAACAACAACAGAATGCTGCAAAACGTAGCTAAAATGCGACAATTTCTTCGCTTTTTTTCGTGATTTCCAACAGACGGAAAGCAGACACAACACATTTTCTTGCAAGATTACTTATTTTTAGATTAAACGTTGCTGATATTGATACAAAACGTGAACAAATTACGTAGAATGGGTCTTTGGGAGACCATTGGTAAATATTTTTCCACATGACATGGGACATAAAAACGGGATATTTTACATCGCTGGAAACGTATGAAAATTGAAATCAGTCCATGGGTTAAAGACCTACGCCATCACAAATCTGTTATGGGTCAGAGAGAGAAAATTCCCCACAAGTCTATGGGGGAAAGAGTTAAACTGTAAGACAGTAGTCTTGCTTCTGAATGTGAATATAAATTTGCACATCTCCATGTTGAATGTTTGCATGCAGCCATCTGTTCTGAGAACACATGGTTATAATATTGTTTAAGTATAGGATCTTCCCTGATGGATGCCAGGATGAACTGGGTACCTGAGGGATGTTTTATTCTGTGTGAAAGATTGGAGCTAGATTGATACATGTAGTGATCCTACAGCAAACTGACCAACAAAGTGTGAACAGGTGCTTGCTGTTAGGTCAATTGGAAACTACTATCCACATGAAGCATGAAAATGACTTCATTTAGTAATACATGTAGGCCTAACGGTATACATATTGCACTCCTCTTTACAATCTGGATCACCCGGACCTCCTCACCCAGTTGTCAATCAATAGCAATATACTATGCATGTTGGTAAGAATATCTGGTTCAAATAATCATAATGAAAAAGTAACTTTCCTTTTATCTCCGGAAAGTTTATTTATAATGTTGATTTCTGAAGTAAATTAAAGCATCAAAATTATTCCCGGTCAGAATGGCTGTGTTACATGTAATCTGGCCTTTTATCTACATTTACATATATACTCCTTCTCCTCAGTAGGAAGGTTCTAGACTAACTGGGTTGAGGATCAGTATGATATAAGGTGGTTCTATAGCTAGTCAGACATGTTTAGGATCAGTATGTTACATTTGACTGTATGTGAGAGCCTGATGTTTACACTGTCTCGCTGATTAGACTGGTTCACGTTTGTCTGGACACTGGTCCGTGGAGTTTGGGTCGAGACTTAACGTGAATGTGTTACCTCGGTAACTGGTCAGCGACACCTGACTGGCAGTCGTTGATCAACCCGATCAGGGCTACTAAAACGTGGATTACACAAACACCCAGGGTCCTGGCACCCGACTGTCAACAATACCGGAGTCGGCCTTCCACTATTTACAGCCTCTGTAACCTTCAGGATGGCTTAAGATACTTAAAGAAAAATTACATACAAATAATAGAATTTTAAATTATTTCTGGAGTTTTAAGCAGATTATTAATATGTGTTTCAGGATGCTGACAGTTTAGATTTAATTTGGTTTCCTTGTTGAATAAGAAAATCGATTATTGTTTTATGTGTGTTTATTGTTTCATTTGTATGGGTATTTGAAATGGGTAATCCTATATTTTGGGTTGTCACAACACTTTGACAAAGAACGGGAATGCATCATAGCTTACACCACCAAGTCTGCAAAGCTTCAGATTCATGCTTGTACTTGTACCAGTTATCCAATGTAGGATCGGGGCCCTCGGTGGCCGAGTGGTCTAAGGCGCTTCGCTGGTGACCGCTAGCCTCACACCGCTGAACCGGTACGGGTTCGAGCCCAGCTGGTCCATGTGTGAAAGTTTTCAGTTACTTGCCGAAGGGCGGTGGTTCTCTCCGGGTACTCCGGCTTCCTCCACCAACCAAACTGACTGTCACCATATGAGTGAAAGAAACTTGAGTGTGACATTAAGCCAAATTCCCTCCCTCCCTCCCTCCAATGTAGGATCATGATAGGATAGATGTCATCACATCTATAATGTCTGTATTCTACATACATCCTCTCCTTACCTCCAAAGTTCCACCTTTCTTTTAAATTTCCATCTTCCTCTATCAAATGATAGCATACAAGAGGACTAAATTGCATTTTATCAGTACAGCACTCCTCTACCAGTGGCACCATCAATAAAATAGGCCCCAATTATCCAAATGATGTCACCAATAGGAGTTTGTGAGAGTGTGTGGACTGGAGCCTCTGCCTATGTAAACATGTCCACCTTGGGCATCTCTCTTGTCTTGACCAGGGGTCATGGGCATGGCCATTGGCTAGAGCATGGCGGCCTAAATGCTCCTTGGCTGGAGTAGACTGGACTGCCTATCGATTTGTTTTTTCCAGGTTGAACCTTTTACTTAGTTTACTCAATGTGCCCTGTCCCTGATTGATGTACATATACATATGTGCTATAAAGGCTTAATTACCGGCAGTGCACCTTGTTGACAGGTGACCCTCTAGACCTGTTTGTAATGTGAGGGCTGAGTTAATTTGTATTTCCCAGGCTGTCCGCAGACCCAGGGTGGACACACACACCGACGTGACAGATTTTTACCTGTCTGAGTACATTGCAGACGTTCAATTACTTTGGCATTCAAAACTTTTGGCTCTAACTTTAATTATTAACTTGATGGTTCTAACTCTAATCAACTCCAACCATGTTATTCAAGGGCTAATTACCATTTAGCTGATAAGCCACATGTACATGTAGTGACTAGGAGTACACATGTTCCTCATTATAATGCTGAAGTTGGGTGACAGCTCTTCAGAGAACCACACTAAACTGAAACCGGCTTTGTAACGAGCTGTAGTACAATGATGGATGGTTTTATATACAAGATATCATATTTTGATATTGCGGGCAGTCTCATACGTTCATTCTATAAAGTGTACATGTAAAAAAGTCATTTAAAATACTCTTAATAAATAGCAGGGTTTTTTTATAAAATTAGGAGTTGGCAACACTGAAGTATGCTATTCAATGACTGCATGTTTTGTGGTAAGAATTGATGCATTTGTTACAAGAAGAGTATGCTATAAAAGTATATAAACGGATTCACCTTCAGCAATAAAGGTTTCTATTACCCAAGATATCAGTACAATAATCCCGTTATAGCAGTATAGTCTCACACCAGGATTCCAGCTGTCAGAATTGAAGTAATAAATCTGTGTGTACCAGGTGAGAACTCCAGCCTATAATATACATGTAAATATATCCATCTTTACACACAAAAGGCTTGGTGTTTAACTGGTTACCAGGATAAAAAGGCTTTCTGAACTCCGATGTCTCAAAACTTACCTGTAGGTCTCGCAGGCTCTGCTTAAACAGATCACTGGGGCCTGTCCAGGAAATGGGCCAACTCTGTCGGACATTGCTGGATCATCCAGAAAAAATTCCTGGATTTGATGCAAAAATGTGTTTCCTGTATTATATGTATGTCGATTATTAACCCAGAGTAAAGCGTTGTTCGGTTCAATTTGGCTGATTCTTCAGTTAACCTATATGGGACACCATTCACTTGAATTTGATACTTCAATTGGAAAAAGGTTCCTATGTGTGAATACTCTAATGTTGAAAGATACATGTAGGTGTACTTTTGTGGTCACTGTCCGCTTGTGGATTTTGTTTTGTGGAAAGGCTGTAAATATTGACCAAGACTGGACAGTAGTTGACCATTTCCTTGTCTCACAATTTACCCTCGGGTAGTACAATCCAAGGACAATATAATGTGTGAAATTGTAAAACTCAGCTCCCATTTTCCTGCAGTAATAATTGCATGAAGCCCTTTTACCCTCCCACCATAAAGATTTGCATTTACATGTAGATTGACATTTGATTTTCGTAAGCCAAATTTGCCTCGTATAATGTACAGATATTTATTATTATGTCCTTTTTACAACTATCAATAATTGTAGTACTGATAGGATCTGAGAATGAATATTATAATTTAAGTTCAGATAAAATATGTTTATCCTGCTGAGACCACCAGATCACATATACATGTATGCAGTACATGGAGATGAGAATTCAGATCTGATATGATTACGATTCAGTGTGATATCTGACAATGATGCAGGAAATATTGATGGCACACATTATTTACTCCTGAAGTCTGCTCACACTGCAGAACCAGATGTTCAATTGGATGATTTGTTTTATCGCCACTGGACAGTGTTTGTAAAAGCTTTGTGAATCAAGCATTCCACAGCCGCCCTCTCAATTGACATGGTAAAGGATTGGAAATTTGTAGGATAGATATCTCTATTTCCATGTTGTGTTGGGCATTGTTTTTGCTTCTGTCCACTTGTATTGAATTAACAGCTTTGGCCATTCCTGTCATGGCTCCCAAAATCCTGTGTCCCCAGAATGTGGTTTTGTCTATATCACACCTTCCTGTCTTATTATTATCACCATCAGGCTTCCTGAACAAACACAAATGAGCTAGCCAGTGAACACCATATACATGTACATATCTTCGTAAAGATACCAGGGCTCGAATTGGCGGCCTGCAAATTGCAATTTGCAGGCCAAATTTGAGGTGTTGCAGGCCATGTGAAAATTCGCCTGCAAAAAAAAAAAAAAAAAAAAAAAATTGCAGGTCATAATTTCTGTGGCAGAAATTGTTTTACGGATCCGCCGACCCCAAAAAACGGGTTTTGTGAAAAAAAAATATAATTTCCAAATGGTCCTTTTTTTTCTCCGCCGACTCGATTTCCCCGTCAATGAAGAAAAAAAAATCCGGAAAACCCTGTTGCAAAATTCGGTGATGGACTGGAACAGCTCTCCGCGAGGGAAGACAACTCTTCCATCACGTGGCGGCGCTATCCTAAATACTCCCCGCAAAGTGTTGTAGTCGCCATTCTGTGCACAAATGTATAGCTTTCTGGGCATTTACCCAATGCTTGGAGAGTGCCTTATGGCGGGAGCTAATGGAATTTTCCTGCATTTGTCGATAGACAACGGGAGTGACACTTTTCATCGGTTTGTCAGAGCCAATTCAGATAAAACGATCTGAAATATCGTAGCCGAACACTGCGACAGTTTGATGGTAACGGAAATCAGGACGTCTCAAGCTGCCAATTTCGGAGACGGAAGCGCACATGACATTCTTGCGAAAATTCTGCAGTCGTTTGGCACGCGATATGTGTTGTTTGTGCACATGTCTTCGATATTCTTATGAGTGCACAGAAGCGATACGATCGTCTCCCGATGTCAAGATTTGTATAGATCAAAAACTTATCAAAGCGGGATGTTATCAAAACGGTCAAATATTCGAATAGTGTATATTTTGCCTCAGTTGAATTTTCAATGATAAACCGGTAGAAAAAGTTTTCTACTCGAATTTTCGAAACCTGTTCAATCATCACCAGTAATATGTGATATGAATTTCATTAGTCAAGACATTTTCAAAGTTGCATATACAAATGTATACAAGGCTAGTTCAGTTTTATGATTTTTAACCTCAACCCTCGGACATAAGTCATAGGGATATTGTCTTTGTTAAGTACGTCTGTCCACCTTTCTAATATTAACCTGTCCGGTCTGGCCTAGCCTATGACGGGTTTAACTAAACTATTCTTGGTGTTATGTCACAATTTTTCAATGCAGGGATATTGTCATGGTCATTTACGTCCGTCGACCTGCCTTGATGGTCTGTGCCTATGGCAGGTGTTCAAAAAAATCTATTGAATGGCGTCCAACCTTTCAACCCTTCTTTATCACATGGATACTGTCATCACCATTGTAACGTTCACAAATAGAATATTAAAGAGAAAGATTCCGTTCAACAATTCACTTTCCATCTCGTTTTCTTGTTTTATGGGTTAACAATGCAAGCTTTAATCACTGATCAGACATTCAGCAGGCAGCTGTCTTGCATACTAGATACCGGCCATGATTTTTACTTCAACATTTAAAAATCTAATTTTGTTGTGCTAATTTTTTTTTATGGAGATTTTTTTTTTTTTTTTTTTTCCCGACCGACCGACCTGAATTTTTAGGGCCTTCAATCCGTAAACCAAGAAATAAAAAAAAGTGGCCTATCTTCTGTTCAGTGGATATTCTGGAGATCATTTTCGTCGACGGCATGTCCAAAAGGTAGAAAACTTTTCATCTTTTTCAACACAAAATACATCGTCGTGGTCGAGTTCAGATCGATGGCAAAAGTAAATATGTTCAGGGGAGTCTACTCGTGCATTATTTGGAAATAGAGAACTGTTGTCTCCCTTTACTGTCCTTATGCATGCGTGCGCCGCTGTTCTAGGAATCCTATTTCCGTTCGTTTGTTGCTGAGAGACTGGCCAAAATGAACTGACAGATTAATTTGCCGGGCTGCCAAATAATGAAATAAATTGTGTGATGGCAAAAGTATCAACTGTACGATCGTGGGGGTTTAACGACTGGCTCAACATTACGAAAAAGGATAAAAAAAACGGACATGATATTGTGACAGAAATGAACTGCTCGCTGTGTTCGAAGTACGAACGGTAAATTCAAACGGTGAGAAATTTTCAACAAGCTTGGATTAGCGGCACTCGTACAATCAAAAAAGATTGCGTGATCACACATTCGAAGGGAGAACCACATAATCTTATTAAAAAAAATGCAGGTCAAATTTTGCAATTGCAGGTCATCTTGGATTTGACCTGCAAATTTTTTGGAAGGGGTTTTTTTTTGCAGGTCATCTCTCATGCTCTAAAGCGAGCCCTGGATACCAGTTGAAACTGGCAAGTTTGGTTTTGGCAGCTTTTTGGAGAGGAAATGTAAGCCTCCATTCAGTATAGTGCTGAATATAGTGCCTGTAAAGTTCCGAATGCAGTGCCAGTGAAGTTCTGAATACAGTAGTTCCAAATGCAGTGCCAGTAAAGTTCTGAGTACATTGCCAATGCAGTTCAAAATGCAGTGCCAGTAAAGTTTTGAATACAGTGCCTGTAAAGTTCCAAATGCAGCGAAGTTCTGAATGTAGTGCCTGTATCAAGTCCCAAATGCAGTGACAGTGTAGTTCTGAATACAGTGCCTGTTAAGTTCCAAATGAAGTTCTGAGTACAGTGTCAGTAAAGGTGTGAATGTAGTGCCAGTAAACTGAATGCAGTGTCAGTAAAGTTTTGAATGCAGAGCTGAAATATTGCTGAACGCGACGTTAAACCTTATATCTCTCTCTCTCTCTCATTGAATGCTCTGAATACAGTGCCTGTGCAGTTGCAAAATATAGTGCCAGTAAAGTTCTGAATATGGTGCCAGTAAAGTTATGAATTTAGCACAGTACTATATATTGTGAACTCATGTATGTGTGCTTTTGTCTGGGTATAATTCTTGCTGATTGGTACTTCATAATGAACATGAACTTGTGCTGCTAAAAATTAGCCAACAGTCTATTTATAACTCTTAGCTTGGGTTTACAATCATCTTATACTAAATAGACTTTCTGTATGTCAAAATATCCTCATTGGTGTGTTGAACTGTCAATGTGCCTGGAGCCTGATTTGGAATCTTGAAAAATGGCAAAAATATTGAAACTGTACACTGATTGTGGATACAAATATTCTCAACTCTCTTTCAAGCCCTACTGACCTTCCTAATGCTATGTAGTATCAAGACTTAGTCCTGTTTATTTCGAGTTTAATGCCAGAAGCAAACAAATATCTCGTGTGCAGCGACTGGTTTTCGGACATCATTCCAACTAACATTACCCTCACACACCCAATATTTGGCTCATTTATTTGTCAGTTATCAATGTCAAGATTCAAATTTTTGAATTTCCAACTTGCGAAATGTCAACTTTTGATTGGTTGTGTGGCCGGGTGGCTGGCTAAGTGGAATGCTGTGTGTACACACAGTGGGATGATGTTTAGATACATTCCTCTAGATGTTTAATGCGCACAGCTATCTGCCTTCAGGTTGGGATCATCCAGATCAACGTGAAGGCTGTTTGGACTTTCCTCTGATGGGAACTCTTCGTTGAATGCTCTAGAGCTTTACTAACAGCCCTACCTTATTTTAAAGTTTCCTTGAACTTGATAATCTTTTAAATTTCAAAGTTTCCGTTTCATTCCAGCTGTCCATTACATACCTCGAGTCGTAGGCCTATGTACAAAAACACGGAATAATTCAGCATTCAAAATTGACTGAAAATCTTTGAAAATATGAGTGGAGTAAATAGGTTCATGAGAGAACCTACGTGTATAGGGTGCATTGTTAGGGACTGGGGGTTTGCGGAGCACGTGTTGAGGCTCACCGACAGTGATCACACGGAGACGTGTCTCAATGAGTAAATCGGAGTTGACATTTTGGGCAATTTCTCTGGTGCAAACATGGGCTGAGTCAACATCCACTGGAGACTAACTTGTGTAACAAAGCTGGTTGTCGTGGCCTCCACCAGTTCCCTGCTGTAGGACGGCATGTAGAATAGATGCACCTCATACACCTAATTTGCTGCCCCCTGCCCGAGATTTGCCGATCTCATATGTCGTAATTGCTTCTATTAGTTCCACTGTGCAATCGGGTGTGATTCTTAAACCCTGATATTTGAGCATGATCGACTTGCGGCACTGAAAAAAATATTTGCGTCCTTTTATGGGCGATGTTCGTGCTCGAGTAATTGATTGGCATTGTAGCAAGCATATTCAGAGTTGAGTAAAGCGACACCGTAAATCTACTGATAGGATTCAAACAACATAACTTGTTTGTCCGGGGAATTGTCCGGTCTGTGGAGATACTATCACACCGCTGATCATTTCCATGTTTTCAGAGGAGAAAAAAAATCTCCTGAAGCCCTTCAGCCATTCTGTCATTTACTTCTTTCCATTTTCTACAATCTTATCAATGCCCAGCATCAGTCATTATAACTGGGTTGGGTTAGGTGCAGATTCTTGGTCTCTAGCATATACAGACCTGGTGCATTGTTGACCAATCACCCATGTACTCGCAACTTATTATATTCTGATTAACATCGGCACGGACACGCAAGCTGTGCGGGTATTGGGAGGAGAAATATAGCCAGTTGTCAGTCATAGTGATTGTATCTGATTGTTCTATATATTACATGTTTCAGGAACACAGATAATGGCGCCAGTGATCTGGGCGGGTCAAGCTTGTGGTTTGAACCGGCATTCTCAATATAATGCTCAGCTTTGTTCAGTTTTGAAACCTAAATGTACATGATTTTATGATTCAATGATTGCCATACATGTATATAACAGGTATTCTGACATCATATAGGCCATGAACATGTAACTGTTGTGTTTGGGATTACTGAGAACTCAATATGATTAAAACATGTTTTTTAAACAGAATAATCTTTATACCAGTATAACAAGATTTTTTCCAAAACTTGAATACGATAATTCAATCACAGGAAGTTCACTTTTCAACTCTGTTATTCAAATACAGAGAAAAAGTAGCATTCCCATCCTTCATTCAAATTGAAGAAAAGTCATATAATGACAAAATGGGGCACTTTGAAGCTGGTGCCATGAAGAATATTTCCAGATAAAAGCCATTTTTGCTGCAATTCCAGTGATCGAATTATTAGGGGAATTACTGTAGACTAGTATATGTAGACACTCAGGCAATTGCTGAACAAACACTATGACAATAAATACTTTATTTTTACTCCTCAGCCCTACGGGCTCAGGAGTATTGTTGTGGCCCTGGGGATGTGTCTGTCCGTCTGTCCGAGCCGTATCTCGATAACTATTTCTAGGAAGTTCATGAAACTTACAGGTTATGATCCTTTTATTTTTTACTTGTGCCTTTGAGACTTTCAGGTCTAAGCGGTCGTTAATTATTTTTTTACAATTTTTTTTATTTTTCTACCATTTTCCAGTCTCCTAAAAACGGATCTACAAGTATGCATACATTAGCCCTACTTTTATACTGATTTACATACTCTTACTAGCTTGTAGCCAATCAAGAGCTCCTTAGTAAAGTTGTATTTCAGCCATTGGTTCAGTGTAGTGAATGACTGGTCATTGGTTTGGTCTAGAAGTCTATATTCCTATGCATATTCAGTAGTACTGTATTGCCAGACTAATTGTCGTATCCCTACGCTGTTGAGAAAAAAATAGTCCGATATTAAAACTGTGAGAATCGACTTGTTATTTCGTCTAAAAGTTCTCAGAATGGATTTGAACGATAATAAACGCCTGTTTTATCGTAAAAGGGCAACTTGTACTTTGTCTTGTAACAGAATTGTAGGAACCTGTGAGATTCTGTCAAAAACGAAAGTAGTCAAAAACGAAAGTAGTGCCCATGTGTTTGTGCTTCCTGCCAACACATCCGATGATGAAGTTGAGTTTTCAGTTGTAAAATGAACTGTGGTCGTTGGCCAGTACAAGCGGTGTCTCGCATAACAAGTCCTCCAAAATATACTTCATGGAAGATAGCGAAAGGTATGGCCAACTCAATAAATCAAGGCAAACATCATCGTCGTCGTTGTTGTTGTTGTTGTTGCACTGACGCTAATGCATTACCAACGGAGATTCGTCAGGGGAGTTTCTATCTCGCATTATGATGGGATGTGATTTTCGGCTATCGGAGCCAGTTTTTCTTAGAGAAGTTAAATTCTCCACAGTATCTATATGTAATTTGTGCATTTTTATTCTGAAATTTGAAGGAAATCTGTTTAGGATCAAAGAAAATCTCCAATACCTCGCGTGGGTTTTTTTTTTTTTTTTTTTCCAAAGCACAATGATGTTGGGCTTGCAATGTTGTAACATTGTGACTAGGCACTATGAAAATAACATGTGAGGTATTGGAGGTTTGTTCTGATTCTGAATAGATTTCCTTCGAATTTCAGAATAAAAATGCACAAATTACATAGAGATACTGTGGGGAATTTCACTTCTCTGAGATGAACTGGCTCCGATATTTAGCCGGAAATCCCATCCCATCGTGATACAGCTCAGTAACTCTAGCCGGTTGTAGTTATTTCTTTCATCCCATGGGCCATGTGTAACATTTAAAAAAATTATATTTTTTTTCTTAAAAATATATAAAACAGGGGTTGAATTGTGAATAATATTGTGAATATTTTTTAACATGAGCAGTGTGACTAACGTCACAGGACCTACGAAGTACAGTAGGCATTAGGACTCGAACGCGAACTGAACTCTTGGAAATCCCCACCCCAGTTGAAATCCTGCCTATATTAAGATGGGCACCGCCCAAGTCAGAATCGCCACTGATTTTCATCAAAAATCACCAGAAATTTCCATCAAAAATAGGTCAGCTCAGAACTTGTTGGTAACAGTCTCCTAATGCGCCTTCATTCCAAAATAAATAACGATCACCGATTTAATTTTACATTTTTTTTTAAAGGAAACAGATTGAATAATATAGGTTCACTAGATTTCAAGCTTTACGTGTGAAAATACATCTACATCTCTTTAGTGGTTTTTAGTGCCCTTGTCCAGGATCAAAACAACTTTTTAAATCACATTATTTTCCCAACAATACACCAATTTTTTATATATAGTAATATAGTATAGAAAGGTAGCATTTATGTAGTTTACGGTAATTCAACTCGAGACCAACACCTATGCACAAGATGATAATGATTCTATGTGATTCTCCTGAGCATAACTGGTACAAAGACGAATAAATAGCGTCTCTACATCACGTTATTATCTAGATATATGAGACAACACATTTTGGGTATCGGCAATCTGATGAATGTACTATTCCGGTTTCCTTGTTTCACATTATATTCTATGGCAGTTGATCGGTGATTTTCTTTATGATAAACGTTAAACCACCTAAGCTTCGTTGTGCAAACAGCGCTGAATTTTTGAGGGTATATGCAGTAGGGTATTTTTAGCCGGAGAGTAACTGATAGGCCTACTCATTAAATGCGATAAAACGCTGGAGCAAAACGGACCACAGTTTTCTTGGCAATGATGACATGTTTGTATGTGAAACAGGATACAGGCTACAGCTTACATATATATAACAATATACTGAAGTGTTAATTATAAATCTAATTTTAATCAGAATTATTTCAGATCAGAACTAGCTGGTAACAATGCCCTAATGCACGCTCATGCCAAAAATCAAGGTTCTAATGTCAACGGTTCTCCTTATTTTGCAGACGAAAGGATTCGGATGGACTGACTCACTCACTCATTACCGGACAATTTGCGATCTGTAGCCTACTTCGTAGGAAAATAATTGTTTATTTCACGTTAACATCAACTGCTTGACAGGATATGGGGCAACAGATAAACAGAGGACAAATGGACAAAAGACCCGTCCGACACTTAGTTTCAGGCCAGGGCAATAAGATCACAACTGTACATGTTTTTTTTCCCCCTGTAGATATGTGGATACCTTGTCACTTTATATACCCCTGTACATAGTTGAGGGTATACTGGATTCTGACTGTCTGTCCGTCCGTGTGTCAGTGTATCCATCCATTCATCTGTCTTGAGTTGTGGCTTGGGTTTGCTTTTCGCATGCCATAACTCACTGCTATTTATCCAAACTTCTACACCCATAAAAACATCTTGGTCTAGACTGTTAAGGGGCTGAGGAGTTGTAGCACCGCTGGTGCCTCATGTTCAACCCTATTCTTATGTATGCAGATCGATTTGATAGAGAATTTCCACAAAATTGCTATTTGTGTTTTCTGAGTAAAAAGTGGAATCAAACATTTTTTCTCTTTCTCTCTTCCAGCTACAAAATATACTAGTACATTCATGCTATCTTGGTCAATGGAGTGACATTGATCAATTATTGTCAAGAAAATCACTGTAATTTCATCTAACTGAAGGTGAATAAATAAATCGGTCCTCACTGTTTGTGTGAATAATTTAGTGCATACATGTATATATGGCATCATACAGTTTGTCATGCGATGTACACATTATAGAATTTATCAGTTGATCAGTGGTGCAGAGATGTAGGGCTATGATATTTGAAAAGCAATATAACAGGATGTTTGTAGATTCCCTCCAATGATAACAATCTAACATCTAGAGATATATTATGATCAAATTCTGTGCAGGTCTCACAGCTACATGTATTTATTCTGTCGACATACAATATAGGTAACCTCAAGTCTTTCAATATGGTACAGCTTATTTTGTAGAAAAGACCACCTTTATTCTATTTATCAATGCATAAAAGCATGTAACACATGGATCTGCAGATGAATAATGATCAAAGTCAGCCAAGGCCAGGTGTTCATGTGTGCAAGGGACATAACTCTACAGATGAGAGTTCTTTTTCTACACAGACTATAAAAAAAGGGAAGTTTCATCAAGAAATCTTGATTAAGTCAGATTAAGCACAAAGCGCTGATGTATATTAGGTGAGATGGCTGAGTTAACAGCTGGAATAGTTCATTTGTTTATTAACTGTCTGCATGCTTCCACCTGGTCTCACTGTAAACCTGCTGCGGGGCTTTCACCCTTGTTTAGCAGACTCCCTTCTGTTAGGGAAGCATCCTTACTCCAGGCGTTAAACAGCAACAGGAAATCTGCTATCAGACCCTGCAGTGGCATTGCATTAGAAGTCTTCCTTTCTGAACCCTTCACAGTCAAAACATAGACGGCATGTTTGAAAAACAGGCTCAGCGTCACATGGAACCGAAAAACGGGATTTGGCCTGAGGGCATTTGGATTGTGTTCCATTTGCGAAATAGTTGGTCTGAATCCATTGAAAAGCTTCCCTGTACATAGATGAACATTGATTGGACCCTCTGATTTCTATCCCTCATTTACATGATCCACATATACTGTAGTAGATTTTTTCTTACCTGTTAATAAGAGGTATGTAGACATTATTTGTGATTGGTTGTGGAATATTAGCCAGTAAGGAAATCTCTTGGTTCAGATAAATATGTGAAGAAATACAAGTTAATTTATAAATACAACAAGAAAAATCAGTAATTTCCTCGTTCTGTAGATTTGATTTCTTTTTATGTTAATAACCCTCCACTAAAATCTAGAAGATTAGATTGCTAAATACATGTATCTGTACATCAAATTTATTATTTAAGCCTAACACACAGAAAGAATAATAGGCGATGCAATCCTGAGGTTCATTTCAATCACCAGGTTATTAATTTGTATGAACTTAAGTGTTATATCTTCTCAAGTGCTACTTGAATCTTGATGATGAAGTGGGTTTTCAGAGATATTGAAGAGAGATAAACAGATTTTATGTCATATAGCCTGTCAATAACGAGGTACCAATATAAACTAACTAGATCTGAGATTTTCATCTGAAGTTGTCTGCTTGTAATAAATAATATTTTTTTTTTTGACAGGAAGTTATACTTGATCTTAATAAGCCCTTTCATCTGCCTACAGTATACTTAATATTCATGATGTTTAGTGTGGTGATACATTTTATCAAATAGGATAACTCAGTGTGGTTGGTATAGCACAGTCAACAGTTATATGTAGGATCATAAATGGTTTAATGATGCAATCACCATTCTTAGGCCATCCACATTTGATTCCTTGTTTCCCGTCACCCGCCCACATATCATTTTACCTCTCCTGTGATACATCACTCAAGTTTTGTTTTGACCCTGCACAAGCATGACACATTAACATTGTGCATCTACGTCACATAATATGTTATAAGCAGGGAGGCGATGCATCTGTTAATTATCAATAATAAATACCATAGTGTTTCGCTGTGATATCATGACACCACTCTGCTCTGTTTTGTAAAGACAATGCTGATTGGCCAATGGTTCAGAGGGAGATCAACCAGAGTATATGGAGACATTAAAAAGTTACACTCTGATGTATTTCTCCTAGCCTGTTGTCTTTGTTTTCGAACACAACCTTGATGAAACAGTCAGTTGGATAAGTTATAGATTGAAATTGGACACATTTCTGAGTGATTTGAGGTTGATAAACTGATTGATTAATAAAACATTTATCATATAAGTTTGAGATGATGATAACAGCTCTTGCACAAGTTCTTAACCCTTTCACCGATTAAACCCGGTGTACGGGGAAAACGAGAGTGCCACCCGTACGATCATCCCCGGTTGATCGGGTTAGCTTTAAACCTGTTGGCCATCACGATGGGTACAGCATTTTTATTTTTTTGCATTCGTTTTAACGGAAACCTATCAAACACTGTATACTTCTGGAAAGTCAAAACCTTGATCAATTTGATTCTCGAAATTGTTTGTTTGTTCCGCAAAAGAAATAAAGCAAAATTAGATGTTGAACGAAAAAAATCGGAGCGAAAAATGCTTTTTTTTCCACATACCGTGTGACGGGCCTCTGGCAGCAAGCCGCAGAAATGAAAAAAATCATCGAAAACCTCATCCTAACTCCTGTATTTTTGATGTTACACGACTGGTAAAGCGTGGTGAATATTCCCCAGACGATTAAAACTGCCAACGACAACCGGCAAAGTTTATTTCCATATTTTTACGAGTCTTGATCCACAAAGTTTGACAACCAACATTCTATTTCGCTCAAGATGGTTGCCGCTTTCGGACGACGAGCCAATCGGTATGCGTAATTTCGCCCACGTGACCTCCATCCGCCAACAGATAAGAAACGCGTAGACAGTAGCTGGAAAAATGGAATTACATCATTTTCAATCCAATCGTATCCTCCGTTTTATTTTTGCCATCCATCCCAGGTCATGTCATGTACAGAAAGGGGAAAGCCCACGCTTTCGAATGAGAGGTCAAACATTGCAAATGGCCGAGTACAACTCGAGATAAACACTGTCAAATGCGATCGAAAAAAGACGATTTCTCCGTTGAATTTTGACGTTTTCAAGTCGAGAAAGCCGGGGAAAGCGCATTCTCTTGAAGTAAAACCTAATTTTGTATGCTATTTGATTTATTTTGCTATAAAACTGGAGCAAATAACACCGGAGTGTTCATTGTGGAGACGGGGTCCCTATGTTTTTCTACAAATCCCAGACGCAAACACGTTTTCTAACATTCCAAAGACAACATATACAAATTTTAACAGTTCTCAGGGAATTGATCGTCAGCAGGTCACTTTTGTCAGGGGAAATAATCGGTGAAAGGGTTAAGCTGATTAACAATATAATTTGAATTAATTTGTGATTGAATTGTCATTAATTAATGTGATATAATCAGGATATCATGGATTGATCTGCTCAGCTGAGTCAGTTAGCCTAACATGTGAAATAACAATTATAGATAATTACTAATATTATAATATTACACCAGATTATCATAATTATAGCCATGAATAACATATAATATACTTATACATGTGCAAGTGGATGCGTTGTGTCCAAATTCAGAGAATTGAGCCCAAGACTTTAAGAATATCGATCTGGAAATATAAATATATCATGTCTGGTGGGATATGATATATTCTATGTATTTATATGTGGTTAGTATGTTACTTAACTGTTACGCTGCGGCGAGCCGTTCATACGGCTCTCGTCTTTCCACCCTACTGAATCGACAAGTGTGATTATAGGTGAATGCACCAGTCCATTTGTCATGCGACCATGAACTGTAGGTTGAATCACTTCACATTGAAGCCGCATAACAGCTGCAATGTTATAATGAGGCAACATGTGATTATATATCAGATATGTCGACAGTCCATTGTAGCTACCATTTGTCTTGGCAACAGTCCATTTGGCGAATCATTAGATCAGACGATGTGCTCTCTGTGCATCATTCACAAGTGCATGTTGACCTACAATGGACTGTCGATCGGTCCGATGATGATACAATGGACTGTCGTAATATCAGATAGACAGAGAATATACTATTAATGGTTCATATTCCTCTTAAACACACACAAGTGGAAGGAATCGAGAGATGAATGAGTCAGTGATACATGAGGTAGGTAGTAAGTTCCCACGTGTTCATTTTGTGCTCATTTCCTCATACTATAATTCGATGCTAATACCTACAATGGACTGTCTACCAACACCTAAAAACACCTCTCGCCGCAAAAATGTTTAAAATTTTTGTTAACTTGAAATAGTAATAACCCTACGTTTGGTGACAATATAGTACGATATTTCTCCTTCAAAATATGACTGGACACCAGTAACCATACCTGTCATCGATATGCTGAAAATCATTCATTTTCGGCTGTGGTCACTGTCGTCTGGTCAGACACACGCCCACGCTTGATAACGAAAGCACTGGAAAACCTACCATTGACTGTAATTTGACACGTGACCGGTGGTTTTCACCTATAATCATACTTGTTGATTCAGTAGGGTGCTTTCTATACGAAAAATGCGACGAGCCGCAATAGTGGCTTGCCTTTGCTTCTGTCAATGCGAGTACAGCGAGGTACCATTCTGGAATCGCTTTTTTTCAAATTTACCAAGCATGAAACTCGATAAAAACCATACATATATTGTTAGCTAAGACTGATTTGATTTCTTGGATGTAAACTTGATATTCTGTCTCAGAATAACGAAGTCGGGAGGAAGAAATAAAATTGAAAAATAGAAAAACACCAACGGAGATTTCCATAAACGTTGTCGAGAAGCCACCCAGAAAATATAAAATACTCACAGAAAACCCCTTCAAAATATATGATTCTTTGGTATAGTTGAAGTACAGAAGCTCAGTTTATATTTCCAAAGTGTGGGTTTCGATGAAATCCGCTAAACAAACTTTATTTTCAAATTTCTGTCGAGCTTCTGCGCCACGTAATTTCGTCGCAAGGAGATAAAATGGCGTCTCCCTCAGATCAGCTTGACCCAGTTGAAGGGCTCTGGCCAATGAGCGCTTCGATGTAGGTCACGTTACCACGCTTGTCCAATCAAGGTTACCGACATAGGATCGGCTGTTAGCGTTACTAGAGAAACGGGAAAACACCCCCTTGCAGTTTTTCGATGTTATCGTCTGTTTGATTGGCCATCGGTCGAAATCACGCCTTCAATCAGAAACTACAAGGAATTCCCTTTCCAATGAGACGTCATACGCCCGAAATGGCGGACGAAAAGTCGGAAAAGACCAGGGAGAAAGGCAGCTGAAAAACCAAGATTTTCCGCTGTAATTCCTCATAATTCGCCATTTTCAACCGCAATTGTACCAAAATACTGTAGTCTCTTCAAATAAATTGTATTTACGCTGACAACATTGTCGATTTCGCTATAAAAGGCGGTCGAATAGCATTGACTAAACAAGTTGGGATACATTGATATGTTAGGCCAGTCACCAGCAAACGAAATTAAATAATATTTTTGTTCATGAAATCCGGATTTAAAAAAAAAAGTCAGCATTTCTCCTCGTACATCATACAAAAGAATTTAGCAGCATAACAGTTAATACCTCAATGAGTATAACAAATGAAATTGTGATTGCAAAATTCATGATATTAAATACTTTACAGAATTTGTAAGAATTACAGTTTCATGCATTTAATTTTGCATTCAAGAGGAGCTGGTTTTAAGGAAGCACCTATTTATATGGAGTGATGAATATAGTTGAAATCTGACATTGATGTGCAATTCATGAGGCAGTGAGGTCAACAAGGGGATGGAGAAATGAGCTCTGGAGAAAAGGTCAGAGGATTGGACATTCCACAAAGACCAACACTTAAACCGTCTGTGCCTTCGAATAATGAGATTGATTAATCAATGCTCGTTAAGTGCTCTGGCGGAAACTCACAATGTTGAACTGTGTCCTCAACAAAACCCAAAGGCCCCGCCTCAATTGTATGCTGTTTGTATGTTTTCCCGGGGATAATCGATGAACTAACTGCATGCTTTTTGTGTCCAGGTAGGTCCATTGAGCCAATAGAGTCACGTCCAACCATCTTGGAATATTGAATAGGTCAATATTGTGTCCTCAGACTTGTACATATTTCAATCCAGTGAATTCTATTTCTAGGTTTCAGTAAATCGATCACTAATCAACTTCATTTTATACAGTAGGGAAACCAGAATGTCATTATGTGGAAAAGGCTGGACCGTCATCAATTTGCTATTTCTATTGATTATTCTGCCCATCTTGAATAATATTGATTTAGAATCAGTAAAATTATCTCCATGCACATTAATCAACCACTTGAGAACCATTGTAAACAGGCATGATAATATTCATGGAACAATCATGGGAACATGAGCATAGAACTATTCATAGAAGAACCATGGGAGCACAAACATTAAACTGTTCATGAATGAACATGCCTTTAACTAGCTGAAACTATTCATGAAAGGACAGGCATGAAACTACTCTCGGACGAACAGGCATGGAACTATTTGTACAAGAACCATGGGATCACAGGCCAGAAACTATATTCATGGAAGAACCATGAGATCACAGACCAGAAACTAAATTCGTGGAAGAACCATGAGATCACAGACCAGAAACTAAATTCGTGGAAGAACCATGAGATCACAGACCAGAAACTAAATTCGTGGAAGAACCATGGGATCACAGGCCAGAAACTATTCATGAAAGAACCTTGGGATCACAGGCCAGAAACTATTCATGAAAGAACCTTGGGATCACAGGCCAGAAACTATTCATGGAAGAAACATGAGATCACAGGCCAGAAACTATTCATGAAAGAATCGTGGGATCTTAGGTCAGAAATTACTCCTGGTAGAAACATGGGATCACAGGCCAGAAACTATATTCATGGAAGAACCATGGTATCACAGGCCAGAAACTATTCATGAATGAACCATGGGATCACAGACCAGAAACTAAATTCTTGGAAGTAACATGTGATCACAGGTCAGAAACTATTCATGAAAGAACCATGAGATCACAGACCAGCAACTATTCATGGAAGAAACATGGGATCACAGGTCAGAAACTATTCATGGAAGACAAATGGGATCACAGGTCAGAAACTATTCATGAAAGAACCATGAGATCACAGACCAGAAACTATTCATGGAAGAAACATGGGATCACAGATCAGAAACTATTCATGGAAGAATCATGGGATCACAGGTCAGAAACTAAATTCTTGGAAGAAACCTGTGATCACAGGTCACAAAACTATTCATGAAAGAACCACGAGGTCACAGACCAGAAACTATTCATGGAAGAAACATGGGATCACAGGCCAGAAACTATTCATGAAAGAACCATGGGATCACAGACCAGAAACTAAATTCATGGAAGAACCATGGGATCAGGCCTGAAACTATTCATGAAAGAACCATGGGATCACAGGCCAGAAACCATACATGGGAGAAACAAACTACTAAGAATCATGGGATCTTAGGTCAGAAATTATTCATGGTAGAAACATGGCATCACCGGCCAGAAGCTATTTATTGAAGAATCATGGGATCACAGGCCAGAAACTATATTTATGGAAGAAACATGGGATCAAAGGCCAGAAACTACATGTATACATGGAAGAATCATGGGATCAAAGGCCAGAAACTATTCGTTTGAGAAACATTGGATCACAGGCCAGAAACTATTCATGGAAGAATCATGAGACTCTCAGGCCGGAAACTACATGTATATATGGAAGAGTCATGGGATCAAAGGCCAGAAACTATTCATGGGAGAAACATGGGATCACAGGCCTGAAACTATTTATCGGAGAAACATGGGAACATGGACATGAAACTATTCGAAAACCAATGGGATCAGCCTACATGTACATGTATTTCATCATTCCATTGTTTCTATAATATACCATGAATCTGTTATTACTTCAGAGGAGCCAGACCCTGTTTAGGTAACTTGTCTGTGATGGTATGATGATTAGGGAAGCAGTGAACAGATGATGGGAGCTGTGCTTGTTATAAACACTCCAGAAGCTGATAGACTCTGGGTGTTAATGGGGACTAAATAGTCTAAATAACTGGGTCTCTCTCAGCCATAGTCCTATTACATGGTCCACATATGAAATATCCTCCAGGCAAAACTTCAATGTGAGAAAGTCTGTGTAAATGAGGAGTGATCTGATTGCATGTACCCATGTCTGTGAATATACAAACTGTCACTGCAGTGAAAATGGTGCAGTGGTACCAGCAGCCTGCTAACAGTTCCATCTCTCATCATACATAACACTGCATGATGGGCCTGCCACTTCGAGAAAACATGTCCAGAACTCTGGATCAAACAGAATTACAGACAAGAGGGTGTTATGTTAGTTTTCATTGACCAATGAAAATTTGGCTATCATGATCCTCATATTTCAACTTTTCAGCCTGGTGAATGGGCGAAAGGTGTAATATATGACACTGAACTCTTCTGATATTGGTCAATCATATGTATGTTTTATTACCAGGAAACCACAATAATTTTTCATTGAATAAAGGGAATAAATAATATCATATATACCCGGTGGTTCCATAGGAACCTTTTTTATCACCATGGAGCTATTGTAGCTCCATGTGTCACTTAGCATCACTTGTCTCCCTGCAATTTTGCTGCCTGTTAATACCCCTATATATGAGATCGCCCTCAAGTGAGCAGCACCAACAGGGTGGGCCTAAATAAGACTCTTATGACTTGAGCACAATGTCTTCGGTTTACAAAGTGTCAGAACTTGAAACAGACTCGATAGAAAAGTTTTACGATTTAATATTCCCAGTATGTTAGCAGTGGATTGTGTGGCTCAGTTTCCTAGTCTGAGACAGTAAACCACATCGTAATCCCACAAGTACTGCATATTACCACATATTCACGCCAGGTACAAGACTGAAGGGCAGGTTCTCACACATGTATGCGTTTTTTCACAAGAGCCAGCAACGCCACCATCTTCGTGGTGTAAATGACGATTTTAGTGCAAGTACATGTAGTCTAAGGAAAATATCGATCAATGCGTTACAATGAAGCGTCCCAAGATGGCGGCATTGCTGGATCTCGTTCAAATTCACGTCATGATACACGTGTGGACCAGGCTTTATATGATTCAGTAATTTTTAGCAGTTCTTCTATCTTGAGAGGATTAACCTGAATGTACTATTTCTTCTTTGACAGTTGTTGGGGGATATTAGTATCTCTGTCCCCCTCATATATTTATATTTGCTGAAGGGTCAGAGTTGGTTGGTTGTGAAGGTAAAGCTGAGTGAATCTAGCCAGGGGGAAAGGTCAAAATAAACAACCAAGGCAGGCAAAGATACAGTACAAGATTTCTTAGCTCCCAAGTGCCCCCAGCTGACATAGCTTCACATCTGGAAAGTCTTCACTGGCCAGTGTTTAAAATCATCAGTCAGAAAGAACTTGTGAAATTCTAGATTGACCCATCTCCCAATCATCAGCACACCTGAGCGTTTTCATGGCGTATCAACATTTACATCCCCAAAGGCTGATACACTGATAGGTAAAATAAACAGCTTTTAGTGGCACACTGGCTGTGGAGATAACACTGATATCAGTCTGTTCTGATATAGGTAGCCTACTCCTTATAACCTGTATGACCAGAGGACTTCAATCTCATCATCACTTTAATGTGAGATGGACAAAATTCTGAATTAATACATGTGTGCGAATGTGCAAATTGGTTTTATATGCAATCAGAACTGCAAAACATGATTCTTTCAGTTGTGCACCAGTAACACACCATGCACTGTGATGCTTCAAGTCTTTACACATCACACAGATATCTATGATCACAAGGAGCCAGACATGGACAGATTGGGATTAACTGTTACGCTGCTGACTTCTTCTTTATGGTGCACTGCAAAAGTTCCCATTTTTACGATGTATTACACGATTACACCCGGGTTTTATGAGCGAAAATATCATTCATAGATGTGTGCCAAGATTTGCCTCACGTAGCAGCTGGTCCATAATGGTTCGGTCAACGTTTATTTGATTTCATTTTATGCCGAAATATATAAAATTGTCAGCGTAAATAAAATTTATTGGAAGAGACTGCAGTATTTTTGGTATAATTGCGGTCGGAAATGGCGAATTATGAAGAATTACAGCGGAAAATCTTGGTTTTTCAGCTGCCTTTCTCCCGGGTCTTTTCCAACTTTTCGTCCGCCATTTGTAGCGTGTGACGTCTCATTGGAAAGGGAATTCCTTATAGTTTCTGATTAGAGCCATGAATTCGTCCGATGGCCAATCAAACAGACGATAACATCGAAAATAGGCAAGAGGTCTTTTCCCGTTTCTCTTCGTCACGCTACCAGACGATCGAGATATCGGTTCCTTGATTGGATAAGCGTGGTCTCTGGCCAATGATCGCTTCGATGTTAGGTCACGAGACTTTCAACTGGGTCAAGCTGATCTAGAGAAGACCCCATTTTTCTGTAATCGCCAAGAATTACGTGACGTTCAGGTCGACAGAAATGTAAAAATAAACTTCGTTGCGATGATTTCATGGTAATCCGCACTATGGAAATATAAAATGAGCTTCTGTACTTCAACTATACCAAAGAATCATATATTTTGTAAGGGTTTTCTGTAAGTATTTTATATTTTCTGAGCGGCTTCTTGACAATGTTTTATGGAAAATCGCGGTATTTTTAATTATTTTTTATTTTTATTTCTTCCTCCCGACTTCGTTATTCCGAGACAGAATATGAAGTTTACATCCAGGAAATCAAGACAGACTTAGCTAACAATATATGTATGGTTTGTATTAGGTTTCATGCATGGTAAATTTGAAAATATCGATTTTAGACAATGGTACGCGAAGACCGACAAGTTCAGGGCCACTCTCCCGGGCCCGCCGCAGTCTACACTGCGGCCACTCTACCGGGCCCGCCGCAGCGTAACAGTTAAGATAGTGAATTAGCATCAATTATTTAAATAAAATGTAATTAATGATTTTCTGATACAATATTTTCCTCCCATTGTGGGCATAGTTTGATGATGTCTTGTGGACCTGTATAAGAGTGGGTGGACTGTCCGGGTACCTGCATGTAGGCCACCTCTCTATCTCTGTCTATATCTATGTAATAAGTATATGAGGGTAGAGACTGTTCTCATCAATCATGTCCTGTTGATGGCCCTAAGAGGTTCCCCTATAGGTGGGCTGAGTGGTTCTAATCAGATCAAACCCCTGATTATCCATCAAAGTGTAGATTCAGTGTATATTCAGTCCTCAAAGCTTTATAAGACAAATCCTTGATCTTGTTTAACTGACCTGCACAGAATACATATATGTACATGTAGAAGAGCTAATGCATTAGTCTATAACTTGTGCTAATATTGGCCTCCAGTTGTGAAGAGAACTACTATTAAAGAATAGGAAATCTGAGCATAACTCTATTGTGGATTTTTTACATAATATTCACTATATTTTTGAAAAGTAACTAGTAGTTTTGTTCATGCTCATGTCCATATTTGTGTATAGACCATATGGAGACTTCATCAAGTAGTAGGAAATTAGGTGTGTGTAAGATGTAAGTGTTAGCACATGTGTGAGTTAAGGAGGAACCTGGGACCATGAACCATCCTCCTTGCTGGAATTCCAGGGGAGAACCTAATAGGAAATATCACACATAGCTACTGGGAATTTACTGTTTTTATCACTTTTCTACCCCAGTTCAGTGGCAGTAAACAGCTCAGAATTCAATCTCCAACTGTTCAGTTTCTTATCTCTAACAAATTTTCATCCAGGAAACACTTTTTACATGTTCATGTAATTATGTATACATATACATCAGAAGTTTTTATCTACAAGTCTATAAATACATTTGAAAGTTCTTGGACATAAAACCTATTTCGGTGAAGTTTGTAATATATAGAAATCTTCGCACATTTAATGTCACTTCAGAAAAGTAATGACTATGACTTGAAGGTAAAAATGGAAAAGGAGAAAGAATGTTTTTGTGCTGTACAATTAGGTATACAATTTCTGCTGTACTTCTGTCAGACTGCTAGAGTTCAATAATAGCACTTGGCGTGTCGTGCACTATCCGTTTTAGATTCATCAAAGAATGGAGATGTTATAAAGTGTTCCCGGGTGGAAAAATTGTGTAAATTTCTTCAAAGGTGTATGGGCGATAACAAAAAAATGTCTTAGAAAAGTGGGAAAACTACACTGAATAGGTTTGTGGTTTACTGTGTCATAGACCGTCTGGTGAGAGAATTCTGAAATGTAGAATGAAGAGATAGAATTGCCACTTAGATTTCAAACATTGATAAAACCGGGGGTAATGAAGACACTGTTGATGTGAAGGTTAAGTCGGTGTAAAAGAGAACGAGTTTGACAATACAATAATGTACCTTGTCACCCACTGCTGCCAGTCTTCACCCCAAACTGGAGAAATATCTCATATTTTCAAACATTATTCATAAGGAAACATGTTAACTGATGCATGACGGCATTCCTACTGTAAGCTAGCATTGTTTAACGCCACGATAAGGTCACCTGTGGAAATGATTAAACTGGCACAAGAAAACTTGACCTAAGTAAAAGTACTGCTTGTCTGCTACCTGTCATCTTGTCAGATTACTGAAGCGTAAGTATCTAGCTCTCTCAAATCACATTCAATGAAAAAAATGTTTTTATTTTTTTGGCTGCAAAAAATTGCTGCAAGAGGTTTTGTCATTTGAGGTCATCTGGCTGAAGGGCTTTTTCTCATAAAGACCAGAATTTAGAAGCGATAAAATTTATCTAACCCTTCAATGTGCATGCTTTTCAACTATTAAAAAAGCTATTTTTCTTGAGAAAAGATTCACAAAAGTCAGCTTTCAGACTGTCATTTCATCTGGCGCCACATTATCAGCATTGTTCCAGCTGGGAAACCAAGTTCAACGACTATACTATTACATTTGAAGGTGGTTTTAGAAATGTACATGTATCTTGAGGAAATTACACCTGATAAATGGAAAGTCCACATTTAGTATTCTTATCCATCTTTACTTTAAAATAAGATTATTTCTGTCCTGGATGATGTACAATGTATACAAGTACATGCTTTACTTACATTGTGCATATCTATACATGGAATATACGTAACAATATTTCTTTGGTTATGGCTGTCGCTTACTGGGTGGTCGCAGATTTATTTACTGATAACTCCTTTTTATGATGTTCGTGGATGATCTACATGTATATGTGTACACCATTTACATGTACACTAGATGTACGCTATAATATTTAGAAATTGGCTTTGAATGGACTTGA
Source organism: Hanleya hanleyi (assembly GCA_036873755.1). Lineage (NCBI taxonomy): Eukaryota > Metazoa > Mollusca > Polyplacophora > Lepidopleurida > Hanleyidae > Hanleya > Hanleya hanleyi. The sequence continues at coordinate 53,932 of JAVTVY010019708.1, read as the reverse complement.
ACTCAGTTCAGGTGCAGAAGCATTTTCACTTTTTATTCATAAAAAAAACTTAGGAATTTTATATTTCTTTTACTTGCCATTGTATAGCACTAAAGAGGTACAAGATGAACAGAATACATTATATGAAGGCATGTATGGGTCAATTTATGTCATGGGAATAATGTACATATAAACAGAATATTGAGGTCATTAAGTTGCTGATGACAAGAAAGTTGTTAGAGATGTATAGTTTTTGTTGTTTTTTCTTTATCAGTAATTTGAAGTACCAGACTGATCTTCTATATGACAGAATAGGTTTCACACCATATACTTGTATATTCTCATATTAAAATGAGATACTGTTCATTGTATCACTATATCAGTAAACAGAAGGATCAAATAAACTTCATGTATATTCACTGGGCCCTGTCATGTTTACATTTCACAAATTGAGCCTGTCCTTTAGAACATGCTTTACGCTGATGGTATTTATTGATGTACAAAATATATACAAAGTTACGAATACAGATACTTGTAATCATCATGTAGCATATGTGTGAAATATCAAATGCAAGCTTTGATACACTCAGTTATACAAAGGTGTGATAATAGAGTACTCCTATCACAGACACATCTATCTCTATAAATGTCTAAGTTTGTTTAATTTCAAACTCCTGTCAGATCCTATATTTACAGAAGTTTAAATGTGAGAAGCTCTGACAACTGGCTTATCTGTGTGAGCCTGCTGTGGACTGGAATCTCTTCCTCCCAGCCAGATTACATAATATTTATGCAAGACAAGATGGCTTTCAGTCTGATAGAATCACTAATTCAAGGCATAATGTAATCATTTGGTAGATAGGGCCTATCAGATCGTTCTGACTGACAGTCCTTATGGGGTGGAAGTTGAGTCATCTAATCTGAGGAAATGACAAATAATATTTGAGAAATTTTAATTGGATGAATATTCCTTGAGGCTATTTTGAAAAATAAACAATTTAGTTCAATAATTTGGATAATTTTCTAATTCTTAACAAGCTGTGGGACATGTAATGGTAAAGAGCTAAATGATTCAATGATTATGACTGTATAGGCAGCTTGCAAGCTAGGATTCTGCATTGTAAATATTTGTTATTTTCTTTCTTTACCTTTGCACACGTTTATATATACCTGCATCAGGCATTCTGCATAGTTTCACATTCTGCATCTGTAATCTACACTTGTACATGAAGTTCACAGTTCATCTGAAAATGAACAATTATTAACTCATCATGGACATGCTTTGGCCTGGTACACATGAGCCAGTTTTCCTGGACAAGTGAGACTAAATTTATGAAAGTCTGTAGTGGCCATTAACTTGCTTACAAGCTTGTATTATAGACAATGAACCGCACCAGCACAGGATATAACGAATGGCCGTAACAGTCTTCCACAAATTTCTCACTTTCCGAGGAAAACTGGATGGTGTAGTAGTGTTTAAACTGGCCTTAATCTTCTGGTGCTTTCTTCTGCCCCCAGTTCCCTGATCCATCTATTGCAGCTACATGCACGTCATGTAAACTGTATGAAACGTTTATCTTTAAATACAGACGATCTTCCAGGTATCTCTGCAAATCAATGCTGACAAATTGTTTTCAGTTCAATACCATTCATCAGAATTATAGCTGATAAATCCCATGATGCATCAGAAGTTACTGAAATGATTGGTTGTTTACCACATCAATGCCTGACCTTGGGTACTGCGGTCTGTACAGATGTTCTAAGGTATTAAACTCGTGACTGTCATGTCTGAAATAATCAGTACGTTTACACCAATGTATTTCGGGTTTTAGGTCTGCCCATACAAACATACCATTTCCTTTCTGGCATGGACTGCATTCATGATCTCGTGAAGTGCATATATATGGACAGAACACCCATTCACCTCATGTCTCTCTACGCAATACATTCACAGCAGAGAAATCTGCATTGTTACAATTTCTCATTGAGTAATTCTCCAGTTTATGAACGATATTCAAACATTGGAGAAATTCTTCTAAATTAGACAACATTGCTGACAATTTTATCCTACTCAAGACAACGGTATTTGGGGTCGTTGTGTTTGCGAGATTCCATGATCAGCCTGTTCACGTGGAATAATGGGTGTATACATGTCCTTCTGGAGAAGAATCTGCCGAATAAACGTGTTACTCAACACTGGATCATGACGCAATGTCACGTACAATATGGACGAATCTCAGAGCCAGGATAACAGATTGACAGACTTCACTTTTCCGAAGTTCCTAAAATGCCCTGAATTAAAAACAAGTTATCTCCCCATTTCATGAGATTCATTGGGCTGCTTAAATTGGTGCCCAGACCTTTCATAGTACAGTGGAAATCTCTTAATTGCATACCTTAAATCCAGGAATATTTTAATCATTCATCCAGACTACCCCTTTAACCAGACTAGGTATGGAGCTAGTGATGGATTGGTCATTGCACAACCCATTCGATTAAGCAGAATTTTCGATTAAGCATTGTGATTAAGTGAGCTCTACTGTAGAACAGTTTATTCCCTAAGATTTACAGATTCATGTGAAAAGTCTCATTCTTCAGGAATAGGAACTCTATGTTTTGATGTTGTGCAAGAGCACAGGTGCATTACCCATTGATGAACAGTTTTCAAGATGAAAATGTACTGGTACATGTATGGTAAGGGGATATCCCAAAGAGGAAATAACTCTTGTCTGCCAGCAACACAATGTAAACAACTATTAACAACCCAAGCAGATGAAACAGAATTCCTGATGGTCTGGAATTTGACAAGAGCCCCATCTGTGTAGGTATGGAGTTACATGGGACAGGCTGGGGGCCTTGCCAGCCTCTCTATGCTGGGAGAGCTGTTGGTGGCATGATTTAGATAAGGGTTGACAGGGGAACATGGTATAACACCAGCTCTCTTCCCAGCACATATTTTTCTACACAAGTTAAGACACAAATTACTTTGCCCTATCAGTCTCCTTTCATCAAGGCAGTTGAGGGGATCAGTTGTTGAGGGGGTATAATTGAACAAATTGAGACAGTTATGAATGTTTTGTTGGCTTGTCACTGGCATTTCTATGTAACAGGTACTCCAGAAAGTCCTCTCTGGAACTAAGTCTGTTTGTGTAACATCAGAGACATGCCTCTTCTATGTGCATGTACCATAACTCATCTCCAAGGTATGAAATGTTAGAGAAAAAAAAAAAAATGAAAATCGTTATTTTTATCATTTAGCCTGTCAAATAAAGTTGCCAAAATGTTGCATGCTGAAATGTGATACCCAATACATTGTGCCAAAATGTTGTATGCTGAAATGTGATACCCAATACATTGTGCCAAAATGTTGTATGCCAACACCGTTTGGAATATCTATATGGACATTTTAATAGTTGACCATTTTAACCCATCTACGTAGAATCGGTCCTATTCTGTATTCTATCCCGGATAGTAAACCCAGTTACATGTACTTTCTCTACTTTCTTGTTCAGGGGTCATAAGGGTCAAAATATATCAATTTTTGCAACACTACGATAGGACCTCCTGTTTTCTTTTTACTTAAGCAACAGAGCTCATGTAGATGGAATGATGTAAAATGCTGCTGCCTATTACATAAGTTTGTCAAAGGTGTTAACTTCATGTTAAACCTGCATTTGTGTAGGATATTTAGGTGCATTTTTGCATTGGATTTTGCTTTCTATTTACTCGTGTGCAAAAACATCCACCCATATCAAACATTTTTAAATAACTAACAAATAGGTGTTTTAGGCTTGGACTTACTAGGGGATATAGGGGCTTTATTCTCAAGCTGTTGATTTTAATGTCTCTGTATTCAGAATTGATTTTCAAGGCAAACGACCTGGAAATCTAGCCAAGTGTGAATGCATGCCAAAGAAATGGGACAAAATACATGTATGTGGATACTGGTACAGACTTGCATAATTTTGGTTTGGTGGCCAGAATTGAGATCAAGAAAAATACTTGTATGTATAATTATTACTGGTACAAGATGTACCAAACATTCTGGTTACCAAATTTACCGTGGTTTTCTATGTTTTACGCATCAATCTGTTGCATCAATCTGTTAGGATTGATACACTGGCTTGGTTAATTGAGTTGTAACCCATACCAGTTCTGGATATAAATAGATCAAGGGGTTACCTCTAAATCAAACCAATCACTAACTATAGCTAGCTGATTACGCCAATTCGCTGTGAGGTATGAGATGTGACAGGTTTGAATTTCATCTCGGGCCACACTGCTTTGATGTCCGGCTGAAATCGACATTGTAAGTCAAAGCAAAAAACGCAGACTTGGAATACCAACATGCTAACTCAAAACGAGTGCGGGGGATGAATTGTATAAGGCTAATGACAATTGATTCCTTGTTTCCCGTCAGCCTGTTTTTCAAAAGTGGTGTGGGCAGGGTCTTACTTTTCATTATTCATTACTCATTATTTAAAATAATTCGAGTGACATCATTCGACGGCTATGTTTGAGAATGTTTAAACAAACGAGTTACCTCCCCTGATGGGATTTTCCATGCAAGCAGGTCTGGAAATAAACCGAGAACACGTTTAACGTTCGCGAGAAGGTTACGTCTTGTCATTTTACCGCGAACGGTCACCGTTCACGACTTGAGAAACACCACTTCAACATAGCAAAAAAGCAACAACAAAAACGATGAAAATCAGAAAATGTCAGTCGATCTAAAGATCAGAGAAATCATGAAATGCCAGACGTGTCAGTCAGATAATTAATGCATATAATTCTGAAGACAATACTCGTCGGGTTGTGAAAATTTCGTCATAAATTGCCGCCCTCACCGATAGTTTAACACGGGTTGTTGTTGTAAAGTCTCCCATGATGCATCGGCTTGCAGTTTTCATTTTCAGCATTTCGCTATCGAACAATAGTAAATTTGCATGTCTAAAGTACTTATCGTACCGGAATTTAATTGATTGATATTGTAAATATAATCTGACAGAGAAATTTGGGTAACTTTGAAACGAATTTGGTGCACTCACAGACGGAAGTAAAAAACCTGTGCCGTGTGCATCTGTGCCGTGTGCATCACGTTTCTCCTAAAACGCACATGTCACAATGCTTTGGATTGTCGTCTCGGTGACCGGCTCATTATAGCTTTCAGTCATTAAAATTAGTGGAAGTAATCAACATGATATAATGATATGATGCTTCAATCAGGAGTCTTTCATCAGTTTCATAGGATTTCCAGCAGACTTTGCATGATTAGGGAAAGAGGTAAGAGTTTAGCCAAAGCGAGCACATGGCCGACGGGTTGCGGGGGTTACGGCATCGTTTATGAGACTTACTTCCATCGTAACCTGTCGGGTTACGATAGGTAGAATGACCGTAACCTATGACAGCTTACGGAGGACAACTCCTTATTTCCAGCCCTGCGCAAGCATATTATTTTCATCAGTAGGCCGATAATTCCATTTTCGTCATCAGATTTGATGTGTCTTTCAGGTTGTTGAAGAAAAAGTGGTTGGCTTAAACATTTTACTGATTTCAACATGTTCAAATAATGCTTGGAAAGTGATTTAAAGTTGGAAATACTGCAAATAATGAAAATAAATGAAAGAATGGGGGAAAAAATTGCGGTAGGTAATATGACATGCGGGCGGCTGACAAGAAACAAGGAATCAAGTGTGGGCAGCCTAATAGAGGCATCAACTCAAGACCTCATTCGAATCACTAAAAATGTCCAGGTAAACCCTCCGAGAGGATTTCAGATTTTACCTGTACTTGTGAAGATGTGGTTTACCATGTATATAGTTATTTTTGTTGTTTTCAAGTGTAGGCCTATACATGTAGTATCGAGAATGCATTTGAATGGAAACATTGAGAGGTTGTGCCACTTCTGGATAGTTTACAATGCTGAAAGATGAACACTTGGTTGAAAATGAAATGTAACATGTAAACCATAACAGCCTTGTGGGGCTTCCGGGGATTAACCTGGGGTGTCTTTGTGCATGCCCAGGTCAGTTCCTCCAAGATGTCGAAAGGGGTGACTAACTGGGGCATCCAAGGGGTTCCCAGGTGTAAAATGCAATAGGACCCTACCCGTGGGGTTCCCGGTGTGAAATGGAATGGTACCCTAGCTAGCAGTGGGCTTCCCGGATGTGAAAAATAGGACCCAAACGCTGTGATATGAATGAGAGATAAAAAAGCGATGTTAAATCATATTGTAACTCATTTTATAACACACAATGACAGCTCTGTGTTGAAGATGTGCGCGTAATATTAAAGGATATATGTAATTACATCTCGACTGACTACGATGGAAATGTGTTGTATTTGGGCCATCTAAGTATCTGCTGGTATTGTAGACATTTGTATGCAGAGATGAACAATTACTAGTTGCAGGTGTATTCTGTCTTAGCCTTGACTTTAAACATCACATTTCTTTAACCCGTGCATATGGCTTACACAATAGATGGAAATAAATTTGAGCTCATTTTTAACATTCCTGAATTTTTGTCACTTGAATGTTTGCGAGAGAGGGATCTTCTCATTTGAGATCTAGATCCCCGCAGACTGGGTGCTAACAGAAAACAAACAGACAAATCAAACATGGGTAATGCCCCTTGGTTAGGTTAGATATGCCGACTGTGACTGTGAGAGACTGTGAGAGACGTAACACACGTTGACATCGCCTGATCATCTTTCTTCACACTCAGGTGTCCTTTTAATCAGGCTCTGTCAGGACCCGTTACATAAAAGAGATGAAATAGCCCAGGTAGTTAGGGGAGATTCTCTAACAAATACCGCTCCATGAGATGGCTCAGATTCTCCGATAAGTGGCAAAATTCCACGACAACAAACAGGTTACACAAAGCACAGGGAATCTGGGATGCCAGCCATCTCCCTCAGACCTGCTTGGCAAATAGCCGCACTGCTTCCAACAAACACCAAACTATATTTCTCAGCGTTCCTCTAATTTGACCCTTGGACAGTACGTGAATATTGGAGATGCAGCTCCCCCCTCCACCATGCCTAGACCATGTCCACACGGTGGTTTGCCAGCTTGACGTAGTTCTGTGTGCTTGACAGTAGTGTTATGCTTGGACACCTTTCTCACACCCGCGGTAATCCCAACTTACATCTTACCCCACATGTAATTTAGTCCTTAGATTGTTCCGCAAACATCGCTGCGGCTTTGATCCGAGTAGGCCGATCATCCTGACATTTCATCTCATCTCGCCGCTGAGAACTCGATATGCACTGGTCAAGATAGTGGCGAAGAATCAGTCTTAAACTTTTCCCCCGTTGTTCATTTAGTTGTCTATGAATGGGTCAGAGCTCGGTTACTGTCCAAACAGTTAACCGCATCTCTTCCTTCCCCTGGAAAACTATGGTTCCGTATTTCCGTATTCGCATCTATTTGTTGGTCGTGACTGGGAAAATTACAAGGGGATTAACTGAGCCCATTCATAATCCCTTTGGCACCTGTAAAAGTTTGAAAAAAGTGAATAAACACATACTGTTGTCACTTGCTTTTGTATGTTTACCAACATACATGATGTAGATCAATGGTTCTTGGTCAAAGTTGATAGGACCAGACCAGGTACAGGACTGCGATGAATAGGGTACAGGCCAGCCATTGTCAGTCTAGATAGCCCAAGCTTTACAAGCAGAGTTAAGTAAACACACACCATTTTCAAAAACATTCAAAACTGAAACCCTATTATTCATCAAATAGTCAGATGTATAAGTAGATATAACCATAGAAGACAATAATAAATATAGAGACATGGCTTATTATTCCACACTGAAATGTGAAGATTCCTTCATAATCTACTATATGTAAATCACATTCATTGTATTTGTCATTGATAAAGGCTGTTTCTGGTATCTCTATAACCATAATCCCAATGTATTTTCAAATGTACACCATGATATGGATGGGAAACATTTCTTGTCTAAGGATTTACTCTAAAACTCATTTCTCATTTCTTTCCAGGTATTGGTATTTTCTTTCTTGCACATATTTTGTACTACTGGGAGAGTCTTCATATCTCAGTGTCATACCTGTACTCGAAAGTATAGATTCACAAATATACATGTATACCAATAGTTAATGTACATTCAGATTTATGTTGTTATTAATTTATATTTTACAGGTATCTGCTACAGACCCAGACTGTGGAGTGAATGCTCAGGTGTTCTACAGTATCCCGTCCAATTTGGGTTTTGAGATCCCGACCGAGTTCAGCATTGGCAACGAGACTGGCCAGATCTGTATAAAAACTGCTTTGAATTATGAGGAGAAACAGGCCTATGAGTTCACTGTCATGGCAACTGATAGAGGTTAGTTCTTTGCAGAATAATTGATATAATTTTGTCAGTCAGTATTGTCAGACCTCTTGTGTAGATTGTAGAATATTACTGGACACAAACACAAATTGAGGGGTTCTTCAAACGCCATCAATTAATTTGAAGTGCATGAAACAATTCTGAAACGCTGACAAGAGATCAGCATGGTAGTTATATGCTTTGGATAGTTGTGTGTTTTACTAAAATATGAAACAGAATATAGCCGAAGAATATTGTGTGAGTATAATTGGCATTATTGTTCACACTGGGAATCAGTTAAATGTTAATCTCATTATCTGTGACAGTAAGGAAATACAATATATCCAACAGCTCACATCTTCGTAACATGATCACTAACTTACCACAACTAGACCTAAATAATTCATCAACTAGCAGATAGTTACTGTAACAGGCCCTTATGCACAGAAGGAGTGTGGCTGAAGTCTCTTGTCTTCATATTGATTGCCGTGTTTAATGGTATGAAAAAAAAAGTGAATAAAGCGTGATGGATTACCTCGTATTAATATTTCAGTAATTGGCTTCATAGAGCAGCTGTTATCAGAGGCTTAACTAGACATGGTTGTAACACAATAATGGGGCACAAAGTCACTTTATGTCTTAACTAGACATGGTTGTAACACAATAATGGGGCACAAAGTCACTTTATGTCTTAACTAGACATGGTTGTAACACAATAATGGAGCACAGTCACTTTATGTCTTAACTAGACATGGTTGTAACACAATAATGGAGCACAAAGTCACTTTATGTCTTAACTAGACATGGTTGTAACACAATAATGGAGCACAAAGTCACTTTATGTCTTAACTAGACATGGTTGTAACACAATAATGGAGCACAAAGTCACTTTATGTCTTAACTAGACATGGTTGTAACACAATAATGGGGCACACTTTATGTCTTAACTAGACATGGTTGTAACACAATAATGGAGCACAAAGTCACTATGTCTTAACTAGACATGGTTGTAACACAATAATGGAGCACAAAGTCACTATGTCTTAACTAGACATGGTTGTAACACAATAATGGAGCACAAAGTCACTTTATGTCTTAACTAGACATGGTTGTAACACAATAATGGAGCACACAAAGTCACTTTATGTCTTAACTAGACATGGTTGTAACACACCCAATAATGGAGCACAAAGTCACTTTATGTCTTAACTAGACATGGTTGTAACACAATAATGGAGCACAAGTCACTTTATGTCTTAACTAGACATGGTTGTAACACAATAATGGAGCACAAAGTCACTTTATGTCTTAACTAGACATGGTTGTAACACAATAATGGAGCACAAAGTCACTTTATGTCTTAACTAGACATGGTTGTAACACAATAATGGAGCACAAAGTCACTTTATGTAACTAGACATGGTTGTAACACAATAATGGAGCACAAAGTCACTTTATGCTTAACTAGACATGGTTGTAACACAATAATGGAGCACAAAGTCACTTTATGTCTTAACTAGACATAGTTTGTAACACAATAATGGAGCACAAAGTCACTTTTATGTCTTAACTAGACATGGTTGTAACACAATAATGGAGCACAAAGTCACTTTATGTCTTAACTAGACATAGTTTGTAACACAATAATGGAGCACAAAGTCACTTTAATAACCCAACTAGACATGGTTGTAACACAATAATGGAGCACAAAGTCACTTTATGTCTTAACTAGACATGGATTTGTAACACAATGGAGCACAAAGTCACTTTATGTCTTAACTAAGGCATGGACGTAACACAACTAATGGAGCACAAGGAATCACTTTATGTCTTAACTAGACATGGTTGTAACACAATAATGGGGCACAAAGTCACTTTATGTCTTAACTAGACATGGTTGTAACACAATAATGGGGCACAAAGTCACTTTATGTCTTAACTAGACATGGTTGTAACACAATAATGGAGCACAGTCACTTTATGTCTTAACTAGACATGGTTGTAACACAATAATGGAGCACAAAGTCACTTTATGTCTTAACTAGACATGGTTGTAACACAATAATGGAGCACAAAGTCACTTTATGTCTTAACTAGACATGGTTGTAACACAATAATGGAGCACAAAGTCACTTTATGTCTTAACTAGACATGGTTGTAACACAATAATGGGGCACACTTTATGTCTTAACTAGACATGGTTGTAACACAATAATGGAGCACAAAGTCACTATGTCTTAACTAGACATGGTTGTAACACAATAATGGAGCACAAAGTCACTATGTCTTAACTAGACATGGTTGTAACACAATAATGGAGCACAAAGTCACTTTATGTCTTTCAAGTTAGATTATGTATGATTACCTAAAAACAATGTTTTGAAAAATGGATGTAGAGGCTTGCAGATACATGTATATAGAACTGGTGTAGTGCTGTGTAGATTAAAGAAGAAAAGAGTGTAAATACACTGCAGAAGACTGAAAAGACACTGTAACAAAGATACTTTAGAGATAACGTACAGATGAAATAATACAGACACTGGTGAATGGATTGGTAATTGGTCACCTCCCTGTTGTTGTTATCACCTCCTAGGGGAGAGAATCGCGTCTAATAAATGTGTGTAACCTGTTGCCATAGACCGGTGCAGTGTTTGTGCTGCTCTAAACATCTCTGCCCCCGTCTGATACTGTACACTTGTAATTAGTCAGTCAGGTAAATACAGGTGAGTTAACTGTGAGGTAACAGTGAAGTTAGAGTGTGTATGGATGTACCCTCATCTTAACATCGCTCATAGTACACACTGTTGACCTGCCCTAGTGTAGAGATAGCCACTGATAGGTACCCAGTTGACAGAGAAAATACCTGCCAGATGAACAGCTATTGGACACTCTTAGCTTGTGATTAAAAGGTAATTCAAGATTTGTACACCTGTAATCAGTGGTTTTTCAGAGGTATATAAAGCTGGAGTGGTGTGTCTGACTACCCCTATCTGACAATTGTTGTGGAAACTTGTACCAAGTGACCTCCATCAAGGAGAGCCCTTTACTGGTTGACAGAGTGCTTTGTACTTCTTCACCAGAAAATTGGACCATTTTCTCCTGGGTCATGATATGGTTCAATCTGAATGTTCTTTCAAGTCTCTTGGCTTATAGGTGGTGAAATGTTAGTCCAAATCAAATACTGTTTATTAAAATCATTGAATCAGTGTAAAAGATAGTAAAATGGGAGGAAAGTAACTGCATGGGCAAACAAATATAACCCAGAACTAACTCAAATAATTCATTCACCTGCAGACCATGTGGGTACCTCGTCTCCAGATCTCCGTCAGTTGGGATTGCTTTTCATATAGATGGCATCCCCTTGGAGCCAAGATCAAAGTTTGTACCTGGGGGCCAATTTCATTTCCAAACAATAACTTTTGAAAAGCTGAAAAATTATTTTCAAATTTGTTATGTGGGTACCTTGCCTCAGGACCTCACTTTATCATGCTGATCCGCATTTAGGTGGCACCACCTGAGGTGACAGAACGTTATGTTCACTATTTTCAACGTTGGTTTGCGGGGATATTTCAGAATAGTCATCTGTTTAGATTGCTAATAACTTCTAGGGTTTTTTTTAGATACAATAGGGGTAGAAGATGTCAGGTATCAAAATTGAAGCTGAGGTCAAGGTCACTGTGATGAGAAAATCATTGAAAATTGCAATTTTTTTGTGACTTCATACTTTAGGATATGTAGCATACCAAAATTAAGTTCAAGGTCAAAGGTCAAGGTCACTGTGGCCCAATAATCAGGATGAAATTTTGGGGGAGATAATGTGCTAAGTACTAAAGTAGAGCCCACTCAGCCTAAAGATCAGGAAATAATTGAGAATCTTGATTCAGTGTAAAACCTCCTCATCATGGCAAACAGATCTCTTCAGTTTTAGATTGTGTCCTTCATATATACCATGAGGTCAAGGGTCACGGAATTCTCATACAAGTCAATGCTATAATTTGGGAAAGCTATTACACTCCAAAATTAAAATTTGCTTGTTGTGCAGATGTATGTTGAAGTCAATTTTGGCTCTTGTTTAAATTTCATCCCAGAATTTATTTTATTGTATTACAAAGTTTTGTTTTAATAAAATCAGTTTGTTTATTTCATGCTTCAATAACTTCTAAATGATACATGTTGTAATTCTTTTTAAAAAATGAGACATTCTTGAAGAGTTCAAAAGGTACATAAATCAGTTTTAAACAGAACAATCTCATGGAGAATTTAGATGTTATTAAGAACAGATATTGAACAACCAGTGTCAAAGTTATATGCCATCCACCAATCATCAGGATTAACTGTGGAGTATTGATGCACACAGTGGGCACCACCATCTATTTAAGGGGTTTAATCCAATTAACACTGAGTATATGTAGTTCACTTTGAGTTTAAGCTAAAATTTAACTTGGGGAATTATTCTTTCACCAAAATAACTCCACCTCGGGAAATGTTTAATATTGTACTTGGCAAATAGGTGAAAAGAAAAATTCAATATTATATCAGATCAAATCATTAATTATACTTTGTGTTATAATGAGAATTTGGTTAAATATGCATAATAGTACCACTACCAAACTAAAATCTGTAGTTATTGTAATCAACATATTACTGCTCCTCTTTCTCAGGTGGATTAGACACAAAAGCTATGGTGAAGATCCAGGTGACAGACATCAATGACAATCATCCTGTGTTTTACCCAGCCATTTACAGCGTAAATGTCAATGAGAACACTCCCTTGAACATCCCCATCATCACAGTACAGGCTTCAGATCCTGACTCCGGCAAGTTTGGTGAAGTCTCGTACCGCCTGACCTCTCAGAACACGGAAGGCTTTGTCATTAACCCAGACAATGGTGAGTCCTTGTAATTACATATTACAAACTTAAAAAGGATGAGATGTATCAAAGAAAATATCAGTTTCCATATGAGCAGAGATTGGACTAGCTATTCTCTCTCTCTCTGAGCACTATACAACTCCATATTACAGCAATTTGCACGAAGTCGTACTGTATTCAGCTGTCAATACTACTCCACAGTTCAGTGTTAAAGAATTTACCTTTATCCTGTCAGCTGAGGGTAGTAATAATGAACGACAGGTGCCATTTGAAGAATGGGTAATTTTTTGTCTCCTTGACATTTTGCACCTAATGGGATAGAAATATTACAGATCATCCACAGGAAACATTCCCCTGCCAAGTCAGAAAGTTACCGGGCATTATAAATTTCTTCAGGACAAAATTGTTGGTGATGATTTTTTATAAGCATATATTTTTTAATAATAAGAAAGACAATTAAGACAGTGCTGGACAAGCTTTTTTTTGTCAATTCTATGTAAATTTTGAGGCCTGTACAAATAAAAGATGTCTCTGACTCCATTTGTCCTGTAATAGATTTGATAGAATTTGTGTATTGATTGATGTAGATACTCATGTAACTAACATGTACTGATGTTGTATTTGTTAGGTGTGATTTCCCTGAACCGTAGCCTGGGTCGAGGAGAGCGGGTGATACAGCTGGTAGTCAGTGCTGCAGATGGGGGTGGTCTCGAGGCCCCTTCCTCTGCCACTGTCACTGTCAGTGTCACCGGAGTGAACTATCAGCCCCCAGAGTTTGACATGACCACGTATAACTTTGCTGTGTCAGAGGATATCCCACCTGACCAAAGCATTGGCACAGTGCAGGCCACCAGAGCCAGCTCAGGTATATTGCAGGGGCCCATCGAAAATTGGTTTTCTAAGCTATGAAGTAGTTATATATGATATTAGAGATATTGCTGACCTAAGATGATGTATCCTTTTTTACCCCTCTGCCAATTTTGGCCATGGGGTATTGTCGTCTTCTTGTACGTCTGTCTGTCCGTACGTCCGTATGTGAGCGAGATAGCCGGAAAACGGTTCCACTGAAGAATTCCAAATTTGGTATGCTTATTTACCTTGTCAAGGACCAGAAGCCTATTGAATTGGGACCTGATTGGGTGGAAACCTTGGTGGCCATCTTTAATTTTATGCAAAATGGATCATGATCCATATCTCGGAAACCATTCAACTGTTCAATACGAAAGTTAGTATACATCATCGATACATCAAGCAACTTTCAATGAATTACCAAACTGGCTTTTCTGATTAGCTGGAAATCCTGGAGGCCATCTTTAATTTATGCAAAATCGATAATGATACATATCTCTGTTACCATTCAATTGTTTTATATGAAAGTTGGTATACATCATCGATACATCCAGATACTTTAAATCGGGACCTGATTGACCGAAAACCTGGGCAGCCATCTTTAATTTATGCAAAAACTTTAATGATATATATCTCTGATACCATTTAAGTGTTCTATACCAAACTTGGTATACAGAATCGATGTATCAAGAGACTTGCAATGAATAACCACATCAGTTCCTCTGAGTGGGGGGAAGGATGAGCGGCCATCTTTAATTTATGCAAAATCATTAATGATCTCGTTCTCTGATACCGTTCAATTGCTCGATGTAAAATTTGGTATACGTCATCGATGCATCAAGACTTACGACAAATGACAGTTCTGGTTTCTCTGATTGGGCGGAAACCTTGGTGGCCATCTTTAATTTATGCAAAATCTGTAATGATGTGTATCTCTGATACCATTTCAGTGTTCTATACGAAACTTGGTATTCAAGAGACTTTTTATTCAATGAATAACCACATCATTTCCTCTGAGTGGCGGGAAGGATGGGTGGCCATCTTTAATTTATGCGAAATCATTAATGATCTCTATCTCTGATACCGTTCAAATGCTCGATGTAAAATTTGGTATACATCATTGATGCATCAAGAAACTTATGTAATGAATACCGGTTTCTCTGATTGGACGGAAACCTTAGGGGTCATTTCTAATTGCACAATTTTTGATAATCTGTATATTTGTGACTTGACTGCTTGGTGTTCCTGACATCTTGGTTCAAATTGAATACATTATGAATGTACCCATAGCCGAGGGGTTTTCAGATGTGCAGCTTCGTATTTTATCGTCTAATACTCCATTACGAACTATGGATTGTGTTTATTTCAAGGCCTGTAATTACATGTGAAAGTGAAGGAAATTAATTCATATCTTGTCCTGATTCAGGTTCCACAGGTATGAGGTACTCCATTGCTGCAGGGGACCCACAGAACTATTTCCGTATTGATGAATCTTTGGGTATCCTGTACACTAACCATGAACTGGATCACGACACCTACCCCTCATTATTACTCAATATACAGGCCAATGTGGGATCCCCGCCTGTCTTTGGTACAGCACAGGTAGGATGTTTCACGTGGATCAAAAGCTGTGAAACCGCTGTTAATCAATCATGCTTGGGACCAGATTATAGTGTCGATTTTGACATGGTTCTGATTTATCAAGGTTCAAAGTATCTAAAATTTAAGTATTGGGATCCAAGATGATGCCAGTATTTAGGGGTTGGTCAATTTACTCAGGTGACAGTATTCACAGGTGTCATTGTAGTTCTATTCAATATACATAGTTCTCAAATGCAGACAGCCAGAGGTATAACTGTTATCCTGTTAACCAATGATCCCATCATTTGACTCTGGAATTCTCTTCCTCTTTGTTCTTTCCTGACAGATATCAACGTCAGAATTAACACAATATTATTCAGTTCTAATACATATGAAGGTTACCATTTTTGGGATGTTTCAACTACATTTTTGCTCAGTACATTGTAGTTTCACAATTTAGTACCTTGAGATTATTTAACGATATCTGAGTCAGCTGTTCTCTTATTACAGGTAAATGTGACCATCACAGATGTGAATGACAACACCCCAACTTTCCGTGTACCACAGTTAGAAATTCCTGTCAAAGAAAACGTGGCTATATCGTCCAAAATTTATGTTGTTCATGCCTCGGACAAAGACAGTGGACCTTACGGGTCAGTGCGCTACAGGCTCACACGGAACCCTGACAACTTCTTTCACATCAACTCTGTAACAGGGGAGATTACTCTGCAAAAAAAGCTTGATTTTGAGACTCGCAAGAAGTTCGAATTGGTTGTGAATGCATATGATCAGGGCAGCCCAGATCCTAAGGACTCCAGCATTGATTTCCAGGTCACGGTTCTTGATGTCAATGACAATGCTCCGGTGTTCTCTAAATCGACTTATGATTTCAGTGTCGTGGAAAATGTTACCATCAACACACAATTTGCACAGATGAATGCCACAGATGAAGATTCTGGTAACAATGCTCAAATAACTTACCGTCTGGATAAGGCAGCTCAATCGCCCAAATTTGGAATTTTTCCCGTGGATGGTCATCTATACATTCGTGAATCTTTGGACCGAGAGATGAAAGACTTGTACATGTTAAAGGTGATCGCCATGGACAACGGGAATCCCCCAAAGTCGGCTACAACCAACGTCCGAATCCGTGTCTTGGATGCCAATGACAACAAACCTATTTTCACCGAACAGCTATACACATTCTATATTCCGGAGAACGAGAACCAGGATACAACGGTGGGATATGTCTCTGCTAGTGATCGTGACAGTGCTGAGAGGGCTGAACTCCGCTACGCCTTCACTACCATTCAATCCCTCTTTGAAATAAACCACTATACGGGAGAAATTCTTACCAAAAGGAAACTAAATCGGGAGTCACTCCAGCAGGTGGAGTTTACAGTACGAGTGAGTGACCGTGGCGATCCTCCTGAGACGGCTACATGTTTGGTACGAGTGATAGTACAGGACGTCAATGACAACGCCCCAGCATTTGAACGATCTGGGCCTTATGTGGAAATTGTAGATGAAAACCAGCCCAAGGGAACATTAGTCACTCAGATCGTTGCCACAGACCCAGACTCCGGGGAGAATGGGACAGTCACATACTACCTGGCAAAACGTAAGAAAAATAGTTCCACAGAACCTAAATAGTAAAGACTTGCTTGAATGCGATAGTAAAGTTACACTTTGTTTTGAAAGGAGCACTCTTCTCTTGAGACTGCTATTTTTCACTGTATGGCTTAATGAAGTCCCAGTTTTAACTTTAGGTTATAAGGACGACATGCAGGGATTCATTCACGTCAGTTCTACGTACCGAATTCCGGTTCGTAGATTGAGTTTAAAAACTCAATTTTTCAGTTCAAAACTGAATTTTTTTTAGTAAAAAATCAATATTTTTCACCAAAATATTTATACTCAATTTGTGTGTTGGAAACTCAATTTTCAAGCTTTGGAAACTCAATTTTCAAGCTTCGTAAATTCGCAATTTCAATACCCGGTTGTCGGGAAATCATCTGGTAAAACTCAAATGAACGCCATGTTCGCGGTAGCATATATGAATCTGTCGGCAGCAACAACAACGTCAAATGTAAACTCCGTCAGCTGTTCTGAAATTACCTCGGACGACTTAGTCTGTTAACGGGATATATTCATCCGAGACTGGTTCGTCCGAGAGGTAATTTTAGTTACATCATTTATTTCCGTGGAAGAATCCCGAATACTTACGAAACGTATTCTCACTGTACAATCGAGTCGCCATTTTGGTTTGGTTTTGATTTCGTTTCTTCAAACGGAGGGAGATACAAATGATAATAAACACACCTTGTGACTTATCTTCGTCGAATGCCAATCGCAAGTATTTCTTTGTGTATTCTGTGTGGTCTGTCTTGAGAAAATAGTTATACTGTATCATTTTCACTTTTGCCTGATCAAACGAAAGTTGACACAAACGTACAGCGTGCGTTTTTAGCTCATGGCAAGGGAGTGAACTCTTCCTGTGACGACGGTCGCTTGCAAACGTTTTTGAAGTGTTTCGTTATTTTTTTCCTTCTTTTTTTTGTTAACAATATTCTATCAAAACAATATCAGCATCAAGATTCCTATTATACAATCGTCGTGTAACTATTTTATAAACCACTATGATTTTGTTTTTCATCGTTTCTTGCTGACAACCTAATGATGGAAATGTGTATATAAACACAATCAACCACACAAAATGATTTTAATTACACAAAAGGTTAAAAATACATGAATTGGTAACAGTAGACAAGGTTCATTAGTAGACATTTACCCTGGTTTGTAAAAAAATTATACACTCGACTTTGTGGGGAAAAATCACCCTGGTTTGTAAAAAATTTATATACTCAACTTTAGGGGGAAAAAATGTCGATAAATTTTATTTTAACTCAATTTGACTATAAAAAAACTCAATTTTCCAGACTTCGGTTCGTAAAATTTGAACTTCTATGAATCCCTGGACATGACCACATTGCCCATTCTCAAATCATTTTGAATTATTGCCGTTAATACTGAATTGGACTTCCTGACGCATTGTTATCCTCCGACCCCGGTGGGAAATATAGAATCGCTGTCTGTCCATGAGTGTGTGCATCACATTTTTCTGTTAGGATGATAATTTGATAATAATGGATTGAACCCCAAATTGTGAAAGATGTTGTCATCTCTGACCATTGTCGAATTCAGCGGAAGATATGTGAGCTCACAGCTGACATACTGTAAGTCCTATCAAGCAATAACATATTCATAATTCAAAGTCAGATTCTTACAATTACTCATGATGTTTCTTCAATTTGGTATGATCCTCTTCTTTCTCAGCTGCTTTCAGCTCATATATTGTAATCTGATGTTCATGTATTTGCAGGAGATTTGTCAGCTCTGAGATATTTCTCCATCCATCCAAAAACAGGATGGATCCGGACAGAGGAGGTTCTGGACTATGAGTCTCGCAGTAGTTTCACGCTGTATGTCATGGCTGCCGACAGTGGCAACCCTCTCATGAACTCCTCACTGCTTGTCCAGGTTGAAGTCCGCGATGACAATGATGAAGCTCCAATATTTACAACCCACAACGTAACATTCCACGTTGTGGAAAACACACCACTCGGTGCCATTGTTGGAAAGGTGATTGCATCTGATCGTGACTCGGGGGAGAATGGTCGCATCTCTTACTACATCTCGGGAGGAAACGTTTTCAGCGCGTTTGATGTGAACATATCAACGGGAGAGATTTTCACCGTCCGTGAGATCGACTATGAAGAATCGTCCTCGCATTCTCTAGGAGTTAAAGCTGTGGACAATAATGTCCTCAATCCCAAAAGCAGCACAGTTAAAGTTATAATCAATGTGGTCGATGTCAATGATAACTCGCCCGCCTTCGACTTGGACCCAGTTGTGTTACGTATACGAGAAAACCTCTTCATAGATTCTTTTGTGTACAAATTCACAGCGTCTGACCCAGACTCTGGTCCGAATGGGACGATTCAATACAGTATCATTAGCCAATCACCGTCTGCTCCTTTCTTCAAGGTTAATCCAACTAATGGCATTCTCAGTACAGGGGTGGTGCTGGACCATGAACAAGTGCAGCAGGTATCCCTGATAGTGAGAGCCAGAGATCAGTCACCTGATCCAGCAGAGCGTCACGAGACGGCCATCACAGTCGTTATCTTTATCATGGACGTTAACGACAATTGGCCTCAGTTTGAGGATCGTGCCGACCAGTACGAACGTCACATCTTTGAAGATGAGCCGCTGGGATTTCCCATAATGCTTGTCGTTGCTAATGACGCTGACTCCAACCTGAACAACAGCGGTAATAACCGTGTGGGTTACAGGATTGTCCATGGGAATGAAGAGGAGAGATTCCACCTGGATCAGAACACAGGTAACATCCATTTAGACAAATGTGAATCTGGTCTCCTCGGCATTACACCTGTTGTTTCATTGCAACACAGCTTGGTCTGCTGTGGGTCTCGGCATTGCATGGTTTCCATTATGATCCCTGACAGTTTAGGGGTTGTCCCTAGATATAAGGATATAGAGATGTCTGATACAGCACAACTCGCATACAGACTTTCCCTGACTCCGCGTGGTAATAAGCTGCAGGTGGACAGTCTCTCTGCATGTATATTGTGACAGATAACCGACACATCTACACTGTAGATGAACAAATGGAATGATACCAGTATGTGTAATATATTGTAACCATTTGGATAAAAGAACAATCCATATCCATTATTGATAACAGTTTGTGTTGAACCAGGTTAGGGCGATCCCGCTCTCTAAAATGGAGGTGAAAAAGGTTATTTTTGCTCAATAACTTTTCATTGATTCCTTGTTAATCAATGCTTGAAACTTTCAGGTGCATTAATGTCCTAAAAATAATTTGCCATTTGAAGAACCAGCAAATGTTGTTTAAATAGCATGAAAGATATTTGACCAGTTATTATGCAAATTAGATAGATGACAATTTATATTTTTACTACCACTTGATGGTGATATATATGTCTGTGTGCACTTCAAGGGGATTTTGCTGGTTTCATTATGTGAACTGATTTATTGAGCAAAAACAACCTCTTTTTCTCCATTTTAGAGAGTGTGATTGACCTTAACGGTGTACTACTTGTTTATGAACATTCTAGCATTGTTATGGAAGGTCTGCTGATCTCCTCGTTCAATCTGATTGTAGAATCAATCTACTTTTCTTCCTCCCAGGATTGTTGGAGATATCTTACCCATTAGACAGAGAGACCCAGGCAGTATATCATCTAAACATTAGTGCTTACGACCATGGCACCCCACGACGAACTTCTTATAAAATGTCAACTATCACTGTAGTAGATGTTAACGACAACTCGCCTCATTTTGACCACTCCACATATCAGTCTAATGTCACGGAACATGTGAATGCCAATAGTTTAGTCACCACTGTACATGCCATCGACCTCGATGAAGGTAAAAATTAAATTTTGATGATTCTTAGTATTTTTTGGAGATATCTTCTTGCTGATATATTTTACAGCTTCATTTGTCTTTGTTATACCACATTTTTCATTGCTTTCTCCTTAAAAGAGCTCGCTCAGAGCTATTGTTATCATGTTATCACCTGACAACCAGCACAAAATATAATTTCTTGAATCTTGAAAATTTTCCTAATGGCTCTTTCCCTGTTTTCAAATCATTTGTTTTCAGCATTTATATGTACTTACATGTAGCAGTTTCATATTTTGAGCTAATTAGTACCACGTCTTTAGATTGTTGTGGGGTCTCGCATTCAAACTCACATTTTTTTCTGCAAACCTCGGACTGTTATTCTACTTGGCTGACTTCTGTTTCTCAAGCTGACATGCTTCGTTATTGCAGGACCAAATGGAGATCTAACATACCTCATTCCCATGGGCATTGCTGAGAACAGATTTAAAGTAGATGCTGGGACTGGGGTAATAACTACAACTGAAGAACTGGACAGGGAAAATAGAACCTCATATATTATAACAGGTAATGGTCCATGATTAATTATATTGTTAGGGCTGAGAATACTGTCCTGGAACAAATCAATGGGAGACCCCATCCTAAATCAGGGCTTGTTTTATTCGACGGGAATCCGGGAATCCGATTCTCTTATTATTCTCGTAAATTCGCCATACGCGAATCCAAGTGGATTCCCGTAACATCAGGTCAAATTAAAAATAATGGTATACTTTTAATCCTCTTGAAAATGACACAAACTTGGTTATCTTCGACGATCAGCAAAACAGGAAGTCCAAAACTCGCTCCAAGCGCACTATCTACCAAATTATCGGACTATTTGCGTATACAGCAACGGAATTAAGCCTGCCATAAAGTAATGTGCTAAAGGGAGACAATTCTTCCGTAACTGCAGTACCGGTTAACAAAGAATATTGGCAATTCGTTGCAAATTACTGATGCCGTCACTGTTCATATCAATCAAAATAATCGCAAGATCTCTTCCCATGTGTAAATATGAATTCGTTTGCCTTTTATTGCGTTTACGTTGAAGTAATTACAATTCATGTGAAATTTCCACACACATTTTCCGGACTCCATGCTGGTTCTAAATTTAAACGATCACGTATAAAGTCTGTCTGTTCGTCTTCGATAATTCCGAAAGTCACGATGAGCGCAGAGAAGGACTCACTTTCTGAGAAAGGAAAGCCGATTTCAGTTTATTCGTGTGAATTATGACCGAAAGATATTAAAGAGACATTTGAATTTGAGAAAAACGAATCTGGCACAAAGATGATCCGTGCAATCCACGACGATAAAATTGAATTCCCGTGGATTCCCGTGTGACTAAATTACGGGAATCCATTTGGATTCTGGTTAAATTTGACGAAAAACGAGCCCTGCTAAAGAAACAAGGTATTATGTTCTATTGTATCATAGTGGCATATCTATGAATTCAGAAAGGACAAACAGTTTCTCATAATGTGGTTATTTGACAAAATAGCTGCATAAATGGTAGCCTGAATTTAAGATGCTTTTGTGATGAATGAGAAGTTAGATGTTTAGGTGTAACATGTATGTAGATTTGTCTGTGTTCTAAAAAAGTGTTGTATATATTGGTTGCTATATTTTGTTCTAGTTTATGTCCGTGATGGAGGGTACCCCGCCCTTTACGACACTGCAACTGTCATTGTGAATGTGACTGATATCAACGATCACAGCCCAGTTTTCCAGAACCCCAATATTGACCTTAATGTACCAGAGAATGAAGGGTTCTCCGTCATACATACCCTGGTGGCCACAGACGCTGATAGTGGAAAGTTTGGCGAGATTTCCTACAGCATCTCATGTGAGTGAAGTGTATCAATCTTTCATGCTATTTCGTGAGGAATATTTATGCTGAAGAGGACTAAAGGCTTAACAAACAAGGTGTTGTGTATTGTACATTGGAGACAAGACTTGGTGAATTTTCTAATTCTACTTCTTTCCTCCTGTAACATTTTACTAAATATACCTTTAACTTCATCAGGTAGTAACCATTTTGTGTCCAATCTGCAAACTTTCTTTTAAAGGTTATCAGGTCCGTAGCCAAGTGGCGGTTCAGGGCATTTGGTTGAAGCTCCTTTTGCAAAAAAAAAAAAAAAATTCACACAAATGCCCTTTTCAGACAAGTAGACCCCCTATGTGCCCCCTTTTCTCATAAGCGAAAACTTGACATGCCCTTTTGATGCGAAAGTGAACCAGGCCTCAACATATTCTGGCTACGGCCCTGGTCATTCAAATGTTATGTTTAGATGTATAATTCTACAGTTTGAGTGTGAGGATCTTCAGTGAAATACCTGCATAGTGGTGGCTGTCATTATGTTGTCAGGGTTCATACACATCCTGGAATTTGAATTCCATCCTGGAAAGTGCTTAATAGTACTTAAAAATTAAGTTTATACCCTGGAAACTCCCATTTTGTGGTTTGATTGTCAATCTCTTTCCTATCAACAGCATGGTCATAATTGTGTCAACGTTTGTGTGATACAGTGCTGGAAATCTCCTGGAAAATGACCTGTATCCGCTTGAAAACCTCCTGGAAATTTTCTTGAATGAAAGTGGCTGAACCCCGTATCTGCCGTCTGGTTGGTTGGTTGATTTACTGAAGTGCATTAGAAAATATCTTCATGCAAGTGTATGGGCAAATATTTAGAAGCTGGAAAGATGCTTACATATTGCCTCGCTCTTCCATTCTCTTTGAGCCCATGGTCAGTTCCATTTTGATATATTAGCTTTCCTGAGACATTTTGATTCATTCCTGTTCTGTTGTGTGTTTCTGTTAACAGCTGGTGATGTGAATCAGAAGTTCTCCATTAACCCTCAGTCTGGCGAGCTCTCCTGTAATGCCCTTGATAGGGAGACTGTACCACTGTACAACCTGACGATTCGCGCCCATGATGGAGGATCCCCTTTCAAGATGGGCGAGTGTTACGTCGTCATCCGAGTCAGCGACAGAAATGACAATAACCCGACATTCAGCAAACAACGCTACACTGCACCAATCCCAGAAAATATGAAACGTGGCGATATGGTTCTTCAGGTAACGGCCACGGATCGGGATGAAGGGGTTAATGGGAACATCACGTACACCTTGGGTAATGATACTGAAGGTCTGTTCCGTATTGACAGTGTGAACGGAAGGATAACAACCACAGGGTGAGTGTCTTGGCATAGGTCTGAGGTTCAATAAATAAAATGTGATGGGATACTTTTATTCCATATCGGAAGTAAATGTAAAGATGCAAACTAGTTTGTCTACAGATATTCCTCCATACTATAAGATACAAGAACTATCTCGATCAATATTCTTACAGTTCATAATTATCTGAATAACAATATCCAAATGGATATGAAATTAAATATTGTGGTCCAATTAATGCTGATATAAATTACCTGATCTGGTGGTGATGCCTATTATTTAGATCTAGGTGACATGTACTTGCATGTCCCAAGGTAGGAGTTGACGTAATCCTTTGACCGCATCTTCGTATTATCCAGTCAATTTCTACGTTCCCACTTCGAACCTGCCTTGATTTATCTGACCCCTTCAGTGTTTAAAATCTGAGGTGTAAATTTCACCAGCTAACGACAGAAGAACCAATCAGAACGTACACATCGATTGCGAGTGAAGTCCCGTAGAGTGACATCATCCTCTATTAGCGGCGTCCTTCCTCCTAGTATGGTGCCCACTAATTAGGTCAGCCAATCAATAACGCTCTTGTGCAACCCATTTCAAATTTCAAATGTTTTCGAGGTCAGTGACGTCTCGTGTCTATTTATAAGTTATTTGAACATTGAAGGGGTCCAGATATATCAAGGGAAGTTCGAAGTGGGAACGTAGAAATTGGCTGGATAAAATGAAGATGTTTGACTCTTGCTGATAGTTCTAGGAAAAACATCTTCTACAACAGTTACAGGTATAAAATGATCTGTATTACAGGACTTTTGATCGGGAAAAGAAAACCTCCTATCTATTCCAAGTAAACGCTACAGACGGTGGTTTGGACGGACCCAGATATGGAGTCGCTCTGGTGGAGATCACATTGCTTGATGTCAATGACAATGCACCCGTCTTCAAGCAGGTACCTTATAGCATCAATATCTCCCAGAATCACCAGTCTGGTCAGTATATCCTTACAGTGACCGCCGAGGACAGTGACGCGGGGCAAAATGCCAACATCACCTATAGTCTCATCCCAGGCCGTGACAGCCAGTCGCTCCAGTTTTTCACCATCGACCCTACCTCTGGGGCTGTGCGCACACGTCGAACACTCAGTGTTGATGCCCTGGGTTACCACAACATGAAGGTGCTGGCAAAAGACAACGGATCCGCTAAGTCACTCAGTTCTACAGGTGGGTTAATCTAACTTATATAGTGCATATTTTTCTTGGCGCACTATTTTTCCGAGCAGGTTTTTTTACCAAGAGAGTTGATTCCCACAAATTCAACTTCCATTTAGTAAATATATGTCCTGCACATAGAAAGAAGACAATTCAATGAAAATTCTGCATCCAAAGCAGTTTAAAATGTAGTTCATATATCCACACATTGGCCAGTCATATATTGTAACTCCATATAAATACAGGAACTGTTTAAAACTACAATGTATCAGAAATAAACAAAAAAAAATGTTTTATTTAAGTAACATCAAAACATTAATTTTTTCTGTATTTTTGTCTGAACATGTCAAACACTAGGAAGTGAGTTTGTTGTCGTCAACGACATATGTGTTCATAGCTCAACTCTGCCTTGTACAGTTTATTCAACAAGCTTGTGTCAATCATTGGTCTTAATCATTGTAATTACATATTAAGTTGATACTGTCTGGCTAAATCACGAAAAACTGATTCCTTAATCGGCCTTTTCTGATATATCAGCCTCAGTTGAAGTGTACAGAGCCTCACCTGCTAATTTCTGGGTAGTCAAATTTTGTTTCTCCCTATGCTACAATGTGGAGGCATGTTTTTGAGCAGTGATAACTGGTATAAATTTGGTACATAAGTATCCAATTATCCTTCTACCCTAAGGCCTTTTTTTTTTTATTAATTGGTTTACGGATTTTTCTGGCAAAAATGTCAAGGCGGAGGATGGAAAAAAAATAAAAATAAAATCAAGCCTCCACACTTTATTTATTTTTACTTTCTGACAAACTTCTTAGACAGGAGAGGGCGGTAAAAAAAAAAAAAATAATATGTCAAATCCAGGTAATAGCCAGTGTAATAATTACAAGACATTTACCAAAAGATCAATGACAAAAACACCATCTTGTACATGGAATAATAAAAGCTTAAAAGGGTCTTCCCTGTTCATTCTCACTGTCAGTCGTGGACGTTTCCTTCAACCAAGCGACAATATCAGTCGCTTTGCGTGAAACCAACACTTCAATAGGGGTGTTGACAGGACAAGTCATGTCTCCTGCTGTCATTTTGGACAGACTGAGGCCGGCAGATATGTCGTTGTCACTGATCTCCTTCAAGACCAAGTCCCCCACCGTCCCAGCAGTTACTGGACCGACAAAGCCCTTGAAAAGGACGGTCGCGTCCTGTCTAAGAGTCAGTGAAAACCACCGCGAGGCCGAACCCGCCATCTTGGCTTCAAACACTGCGCCATTGAAATGATGTCATGTCTGGTCCCCGAACTACAGCCGAAGGTAACATGGAAGTCGGAAACCACCACCACTGTAACCAAGGGAAGTAACCAGCCTCCAAGACCAAGATGTCTGCAGAGTGTTGAACTCGTGCGAACTCGAGCGTGAAGAATTTATGTAAGATGTTTTACGCACAGCAAGTATTAAAATGAGACCAATATTGCGAATTTTATGTTTTTATTCTTCCGACAGAGAGGTCAGCAAATGTGACACACCGGCGGATACGACAGAAATAAAAAAAAAAATTGAAAATCCAATTTTATTTTTATTTCACTTTTGGCAAAATGAAGGTCGGCGGATCCGTAAACCAATCAATAAAAAAAAAAGGCCTAATGGATATTTTTGCAACAGAAAGTTGAAAAGATAATCACGAGGAAACGAAATTAGACTATCCAGACATTTGCAGGTGAGGCTTCGACCGGGTCACACCTCAATTATGGCCGATAAAGACACATTTCATTCAGCTTTCTCTCTCTGGGGGTATCCAGTGGTAATGAAAGCTCGCTTATTCGACATACATTTTTATGACGTGTTAAAACAATCTGCTAGCTGGGAAGACTCAACTCAACGATTCTCCTTATCATTATCTTCCTGGTCGACTGGCACATTTTCATTGCAATTGTTAGATCTGGTGAAAATGGATTGAAGGTGAAACCGTGAAAGGCTATTTCCTTGATATTAAGGCATCTAGAGTAACAACAGCATCTACAGTAGTCTACGTCCTTGTAGTCATGTGACTATCCACTTTCACTTTCATCACTCACTTATGGATCTCGGATTGATCTGGGACTGCCAATGTTTAGCGAACAGAGATCAAGGAATTGTATTTCATATTGTTTGTTAACTACATATTTCTAATGGTGGAGTTCTATACTTGTAGGTGTGGTTGAGATTACAGTAGGTAACAACCTAAGTTTCCTGATCCTGCGTTTTGCCAATTCTGAGTATAACGTGGACCTATCTGAGAAATCATCACAAGGTGCCCAGGTCACAAGGGTCACTGCTTCCTTTGTGTCCAGTGGGAGTGGACAAATCACCTACAGCTTTGCCGATGGCAATGCCGATCAAACATTCGGCATTGACGCAACTGGAGGTAATGGCAAATAATCCTGCAAGTGTACAAAAATTATTTAGAGCAAAATATTGGCTAGATGTTCTGAAATATAATAGAAAACTTAAAGAATTTTGTCAAGCATTCACAGGGGTCACAATTTTTTTTTCAGTTGGTCGCCATTTGGCGAGTGAGGCTAAAAATTTACTCGCCACATGGCGACCTGATGTTTTATTCACTCGCCAATCCCTAACGACCTTTCGATGTAATAAAATGACAGACGAGTCAGTCTTTCCAACAACATGATAATCCAGTGTTAGTTTGAAAAATTTACTCGCCACATTGGCGACCTGATGTTTTATTCACTCGCCAATCCCTAACGACCTTTTGATGTAATAAAATGACAGACGAATCAGTCTTTCCAACAACATGATAAAAGAGACAAGTTTGTTTCATAGAATTACGATGATTCCATTGACTGAGAACAGTCAGCGGGTCGCGGATTAACTTTTCTAGGGTGAGCACGTGATCTTATTGTGTCACGCCTGCACATGGTTTCAAGAGCGCGGATATTACATCAGACCACGTGGTCTCTATAAATAGACTAGGCTTCCCCATGTCTGTATCGTCTGCATTATTCTCTGTCATTATTTCTTGTATATTTTAGGCGTGATTGGATTTCGCTGCCTGATAAACTAAACACAAAAATACTTTGTCGACTAAACACTTCATTAACCAAAAATTCACTCTCCACTTTGGCGAGTTACTCTATACTTTGATCGACACATCGGCGAGTGACTGAAAAATTCAGTCGCCAGTTGTCATTTTTTAGTCGCCATTGGCGAGTTGTCGACCTGGTTTTGTGAGCACTGATTTAACGTCTATCATTTCAACAATGAAAGCCACAGACAAATAATATTAATAATAATACTTTATTGCAGACTCATGGTCCATATATGATAATAAAAAAATATATTTCCACAAAATTGGTAAAAGGTGCTTTGAGACATCATTTAGAGTCTAGAACTTGTCCAAGAAATCAGTTGCTGTTTTAACATCACATTACAAAATTTAACAAATACTAGAGAAGAAACATTGATCTGATTTATAGGGCAGATCACTGTGCAGGAACCAACACAGCTGGACTTTGAGACCAGTCCCCGTTTGCGCCTTGTCGTTGTGGCCGAGTCAAGTGGGGCGTATGGATACACTACGGTCTGGGTGAACCTGCAGGATTACAATGATAATCCACCCTCCTTTGCTCAGGACAGATACACAGCATCTGTCTGGGAGGGACTTGGCCGGCATACCTATGTTGCACAGGTAAGCTTCATGCCCAGCTCTACATGGGGCTGAGTGGGGTGAATCTATGGAATATCTGAAGTATTCGGTAACAACACAGCTACGTTCCAGCCACATCATGTAGCTTATTTAGTAGTTATATGATCTCATTATAAATAGTGTCTGGAATGAAGATAAATGTATCAAAACTGAATGGATGAGTTACTTAGTTCAACACAAGCTCTAGGTGAGGAATAGGTGGCTACAAGCAACACTAAAGGAACTCTTACAAAGTAAAATCCAGGGATATTTGGGGGACACCGGTTGTATTTGATGGTATTGTTGTTGTTGCTGCACTAAAACCTCAGAATCTCTGATGTCGTTCACTCACTATGTCAAATCAAACAGCGTAGAAGTCCTCTCAAGTTCGTTCTGCAGCAGTTGTATCTGAGTGTGATATTTATTGACATATCAAAACACCTAGGAATGAGGTAATCTGCCAGAAAACAGTTCGGGCATCCTATCCCAGGGTGCGGCATCCTCTCCCAGGGTGCTTTTTGCACTGTTTGGAAAAGTTCTGCCATCTTTTAAAGACTTGAAGTTAAAAAGACATTAATATGTGGGGGAATATGGTAGTAAAGTGATCTACATAAATAACTCTCTCTCCATCTCCACATAAGTAAATTCTGGATTCCTTTCCATGCTAATTTTGTTCATTGAATTCGCTGCCCATTTTGTTCCGAGAGGAAAAAATACTTTCTTTTCATTTGAGTGGCCAAACCGATATATCGGTACAAAAACCTTCCTGGATTAGTCCCTTCCTACTGGCTTCAAGTCAGTCTTAGATTGAGTCATTCAGTTGTAAATATCGGCGCTTATCCAGAAGGATATTTTCACCTGGAGGCTGATATTGTACATGTTTACTGATTCTACTTGACAGGTTATCGCCACAGATGCAGATCAGGGTATAAATGCTCAAATCCGGTACAACATCATAGGAGGGAACACTGACACTGCCTTTAGTATTGACCCCCCGGACAGTGGCGTGGTGAAGACCAACTTTATCTTAGACCGAGAGGTTCACCCATGGTATGAGTTGGAGATAGAGGCTGTGGATCATGGGGGACCTAGTCTATCCTCAACCTCTACCCTCACCATCACAGTGGTGGATGTCAATGATAACACGCCCTATATCCCACCCATACCTCCTATCTCAGTCTCTGAAGGTATGTCAATCTGCTTGCTCAGTTCGTTGATACAGTTCCAACCTTGTGTTATGTGAAACTTCAAGACAATGAAATGTTATGGATTCAGCCTGGCTTCTATTCAGTAAAACACAGTCTCATGGCTTACCTTTTTAAAATGCCAAGAGAAGAAAATTGTTTGATGTGAATTTTTTAGAAGCATTAAAGAAAATATATAAACCTGTTTTCAATTTGTTTAATTTTAGGATTAGAAATGGGCTCAGTCGTGAAATCATTGTTTGCCAGTGACCAGGACTTGAACCCAACATTAACATTCAACTTCCTAGAGGGCGGTAACCCAAGCGGTACATTCAGTATCGACAGATACAGTGGCAACATTACATTGGCTAAAAAACTGGACTACGAGAAGCAAAAACGTTACGAGCTGAAAGTTCGGGTATGTGTCCAGGTTGATCTGTTCTTCAATTTGAGGAGTGAAAATAACTTTACAGGAATGGATGAGTATACTGTAACTAATTATTCCAGGTAAATATAGCTTAAACTGAAAGAATTCTAGCCTATAGTGCATTTCATTTCAAAATCACATTTGACATTTGGATATCTAGTTAGATTGAGAGGCAATCTGTACCAGATGGGAGATGATCATACAATCCCTTGAAAACTCATTGAACTCAATCTTCTGGCTGTCTTTTCAGGCATGGGACACTCTACACCAGGATGTGAAAACAGTAATGATCAGTGTGGTAGATGAGAACGACAATGCACCAGAGTTTAGTCAACAGAGTTACCAAGTAAGTATAGTCAATTCATTGAAATGAAAGAAGATACTGTATGGATTCAGATTCTACATCAATCAACCTGCATAAAATTTTAAGTTGATAGTGCAATTTTTACCGGTACTGAAATATGGAACAACAAATTGAGTGCTCAATACTATATTATAGGGGAAATGGAAGTATAACAAAAGCAAACAAATTTATTTTCCCTTATTAATCCCTTCAAATTAAAAGTAACTGGTACCATATGACGACACTGCATTTGCCTTTGTGTAAACATTGTGATATCCTTAATATCAGGTAACCTTACCGGAGATGACCGGTACTAATCACCCTGTGTTCACGGTGAATGCCACCGACGCCGACTCTGGGGCAAACGCCAGGATAACCTACAGTATGGATATTGCTCCTGTTGATGGCTTCTACATTAACCCACAATCAGGTATGATAGCTGATATCCTCTAGAGTTGTACAGACCATGAGGTATGTGCTGAACAGCTGATCACAGGAAGTGCAGTTCCCACTGTATATTGGGGTGACCCAATTTATTGATCACAGGAAGTGCTGTTCCCATTGTATATTGGGGTGACCCCATTTATTGATCACAGGAAGTGCAGTTCCCACTGTATATTGGGGTGACCCAATTTATTGATCACAGGAAGTGCTGTTCCCATTGTATATTGGGGTGACCCCATTTATTGATCACAGGAAGTGCTGTTCCCATTGTATATTGGGGTGACCCAATTTATTGATCACAGGAAGTGCTGTTCCCACTGTATATTGGGGTGACCCAATTTATTGATCATAGGAAGTGCTGTTCCCACTGTATATTGGGGTGACCCAATTTATTGATCATAGGAAGTGCAGTTCCCACTGCATATTGGGGTGACTCAGCTCAATGATTGCAGGAAGTGGAGTTAACCATACATATTGGCATGAGCTAATCATTTGAAAAGGAAGTTTGATCAAATGTAACAGATGGTGTTTGGACATTATATATCGTGTCATATTGTATCCCAGATATTGTCGTATATAAACATGAACATTTTGTCATTTTCGTTCTATGACTTGGAAACTAAATATTGAGCTTTTCAATGAAGAAAGCATCAAACATGTGTCAGCTTAAAATAAGATAGTGTATAGCTTGCTTCATCTATGCATTTATTAATACAGGTACCATTTTCACCAACAAGACAATCACGTACAGTTCAGCCCAGTCTGTCATACAACTGGTGGCCAAGGCAACAGACAGTGGCAGCCCTCCTAGATCATCAGTTGCAGCTATCCGAATCCAGCTGACAGACATCAATAATTACAAGCCTTTGTTCTTGGAGAAAAATTACACGTAAGTATCTGGCTGTCATCAATACATCCAGTTCCATAATTTAAATCGAAGTTGATGAGAAATAAAACTGTTTATATCTGGGAAACTCCTACTACATGTATTAAATCTGTCAGCCATAGCAGTCCATCATAGCAAATGACTAGATCCACACTACTTGACCACTCATTATATAATGCTAAAACCGCATTACTTGATATATCTCTGTGAAGAATTCAGATACACCATCGATACTTACTCGATTCAGCACATCCTGTTATACTTCAAAATGTTAATCAAGTCCGCACATGTTATTTTCTTATTGACCAAAATTATTTAAATTAACAGGAAATTAATTACAAATATAGTTTCTGCTCTGTGGAGAAAAGCAATATAATGTAGTGTTATCTAACCTTGCAATTTGTTTATCTTCTAGGGAGGTGGTGCGTGAAGATGAACCTCGAGGTACTGTTGTGGCTCATGTGAGTGCAAGAGATGAAGACAGCTCCCGACGAAACTACAACATCGACTACAAGATTGTTCGAGGTAACATGGGCAGTGTCTTCATCATAAACAGACAGACAGGAGAGATACGCCTGAACTATGAGCTGGACCGAGAAATGAAGGCGCGATATACTGTGGGGATCATGGCAATGGACCGAGGAACTCCACCCAAGAACAGTACCATTGATGTGAATATCCAGGTGCAGGATGTGAATGATCAACCGCCTGTGTTTGAGGAGACGGAGTACTACATCCAACTGAATGAGAGTTATCCCAGTAATGTCGTCTTCATCAAACTGACCGCCCATGATGAAGACATCAAAGAAAATAGTCGCGTGACCTATGACATATCGTCTGGCAATGACGCTCGCATATTTGGTATAAATGAGGAGACCGGAGATGTCTTTATAGCTCGGGGCCTGAAGCTAGACTTTGAGCATTACCCAGTACACAAACTGATCATACAAGCCTCGGACTGTCGACTCTGCTCTGAGAGAGAGGTTAGACTTTCGGCCTTCGCCTCAGTCGTGATCAATGTGACTGACATCAATGAGTATCCACCAGTATTCCCCGTCCATCAGTACATGGTGTCTGTACCAGAGAATCAATCTCCGGGTCACATTGTATTCCAGGCATATGCTTATGACCGGGATGGCGGCTATTATGGCCAAGTGTCATACAGTATGAGCGGAGAGACCGATGGTTTTAGTATTAACCCAGCTGACGGTTATGTCACGACGACTCAAGTGTTCGACTATGAGGTACGCACTAATTATGCATTTCGAATTAGCGTCAGTGACAAAGGTGGTCTGGGCACCACTGTGCCTGTGATCGTCCTAGTGGAAAGTGTGGACGAGTTTGAGCCAGTATTCGAGAAGCCTTTCTACAAGTTTACTGTGCCTGGCAGTGCTAAAGCTGGCACTAAGATCGGGGTGGTGCACGCGTCGGACCAAGATGCCGGCATTCACCACAGAGTTATCTACCAGCTCAAAAAACAGTGGGATTACTTTGATGTCAACAGAACATCTGGAGAAATTTATGTAAAGATGACATTCCACGATAACGTTGAGAGGAAAAAGCGAGACGTGTTGCGTCACCGTGCACGGCGAGCTTTAACAGGGGATCAGGTTATTATCGAGGTAGTCGGTAGCTCTGGTCAACTGAGTAGTGAAGTGAAAGTGAATATTACCATTAATAGGACCTGTGAAAATTGTGTTGCACCAAAAGATCAAATTGGAACTCAAAGTGAAGGACTGAACGGAATTCCATTAGTGCTTGTCATTGTGTTTGCTATTGTCGTAATTGTCTTACTTGTGGTCATAGCATTTATTCTCTTGCGGAGACATTACCAGAAACGCCCACCACAAAGTGAGGAAATGTTTGAACCAATAGAAATCGCGCCTCCACGTCCTTTACCCCAGAATGCTGCCCCTCCACCCTATAAAGACATTCATCATTTCATCGATCTCGGACATCCAACAACGACAACCACGTCTGACATGTCCGACCACTCGCATCATTCAGCGTCGAGCGGTCACGGGTCCGTGGAAGAAGATGAGGATGAGGAGATTAGAATGATTAACGCAAATAATTTCCTCCCGTCATCACCGAGTCGCAGCACCATCATGCCCGACTCCGGGATACAGGCCGATGATATATCTGAACCGTCCATCCAGAATCATCAGGAATATCTGGCTAGATTGGGCATTGACACATCGAGGATAAAAGTCAAGCCCAAACCCGAGACAATTAGCCAGTCAGTAGAAAGCATGCATCATTTCTCCGATGAAGGTGGTGGTGAAGATGGACTGGATTTAGGCTATGATAAAATGACTGATATTGAAACGGACGATGAGTTGGCCATGATAGAACATAGCAAAGACTATGGCTTCTGTGACAGTGAGCCACAGCATGCAGGCTCCTTGTCCAGTGTGATAAACAGTGAGGAGGAATACAGTGGTTCGTATAACTGGGATTACTTATTGGACTGGGGGCCACAGTACCAGCCTTTGGCCGATGTGTTTGCTGAAATTGCAAGACTCAAGGATGATTCGATGCAACCCAAAAAACAACCAGTCCAACAAGTACCCCAGAGACAACAAATGACTTCACACATAAATCCCCCTGTAAGAATGATACCTCCCCCCATAATCACTGGGGCCCCTCCCAAATCACTGTCACAGCAGCTCATGGGGCGTTCTAGTCGCTCATCACCCAGTAGTACTAAATCTGTGAACTCCAGGACTAGTGCAGTGGCTGCAAGCTTACCCCGCTCACCCATTAGTCATGAACCCAGTTTTACATCGCCTGCTTTAACTCCGTCCTTCACGCCATCTCTGTCCCCATTAGCAACTGGGAGTCCGTCCATGGTACCATATGTGCCTGGTGGTGGCCTTAACCATGCTAGCTCGGGACAGAGAGTTCATGGGAGAGGTTATCCTCATCATTCCTTGGGAATGACTGTTAACAGTGCCTCAGAATCTGAACAGGAGCTACGAATATAAAACTTTCAGATTTTTTAATGTGATTTATGCAATATACTTACAAAGATCAGGATTATACATGTGGACTGAGAACAAAAGTCAGAAATGTAATCTGATTTTGCTCTGTTAACGTTTTGATATATTATTATTAAACATGACATTGTTAGGAACATTTTGTTAGTGTATAATTTAAATCATTAAACTGCATTTTTAAAGATTTTGAAGGATGGATGATTTTAGAACTCATGTTATCAGTAAGGTTAAAGTGATCGTAAACCCCCAAGTAAAGTTTCCATCAAATGAAAGACCATTGCAAACAGTGTCGGAAAATATTTATTGTAATTTTTTACGATTTTATTACACAGAGGAAACTGCAAATAAAGCATGGTATTCTATGGTGGTCTGTTGCAATCATATTTAGGTCCAGTGATGTCACACTGCCTTAATACATACATTTCAAACTGTGTATGCACTTTCCAATGCTTGATTCAAGCTTACGGTGTGTATACTTTGAGTTTCAACACAGACTCGCTGTTCCAATGTGCATGTTTCACCAAAGTCTGGGAGATGGTAACTCATAAGTGTCAAGTCAATTTGAATCTTGCATTTAATTTCCCCCGATTTTGGTGAAACTTGCACATTGGAACAGTGAGTCTGCATTGAAACTCAAAGTATACACACCTTAAC
Source organism: Hanleya hanleyi (assembly GCA_036873755.1). Classification (NCBI taxonomy): domain Eukaryota; kingdom Metazoa; phylum Mollusca; class Polyplacophora; order Lepidopleurida; family Hanleyidae; genus Hanleya; species Hanleya hanleyi. The sequence goes on along the minus strand of JAVTVY010019708.1, from coordinate 17,827 downwards.
CTTTAGCCAAGCATTGGAAAGTGCCTACACAGTTTGAAATATATGTATTAAGACAGTGTGATTGCAACAGACCACCATAAAATACCATGCTTTATTTGCAGTTTACTCTGTGTAATAAAATCGTAAAAAATTACAATAAATATTTTCCGACACTGGTTGCAATGGTCTTTCATTTGATGGAAACTTTACTTGAGGGTTTATGATCACTTTAAGATTATGCAATGATGATTTACTATCTATTTATTTGCTATGTAAATATGAGTGAAAAGTTACACTTCACTACATTGAAGTGTGATTGTTGGCAATAAACACAATCTGAGTTAGAATGTAGACATATCATATTACGTGGATAGGACATTTGAAACTGTATTTTTTGTTGTACTTCAACTTCATTTTTAATTTCCCATGTATTAACACTGGTTTCAATCATAGTACTAAAGAGGGTAATTCGATGAACAAAATGCCAACAGTATTTTTGTATGTTATTCATGTTTCTGTACTTGTCCAATTTCATGCATTATTCACAGAGTTCATGGCTTACCTTCTGCCAGTTGATGCATTTATGGATGTAATTGATTATATATATCTTCAAAAGAGAACTCATGGCTTTACAAATATGTCAATTCTGTCAGGGCTTCACATCACCCCTGCCAAATCTCATTTGTGGTGACTCCCTAGGAATCAATATAATATCCATGGCCAAATTTGCATTAAGTTTTTAATTCTAACATTAAAGTTCTTCTTCCATCTAACATGTCTAATCATGGCATGTGTACAAGTAATAAAGTCAATAAGCAATACGGTACCTGTATGTGAAAAGATGTTTAGAATTTTTACAAATTTAAACTGATAAGGAAAATATTTGAAAAATATGATGTTGACATTAAAGGCTTTTTTTGCAGCTAGTTTTCGTTAAAATATTGATAAAACTATGATAATGTTGCCCTTTATTACAGGATAATTTTATTCTGTTCTTGTCGACCATGTTACTTCACCAATATTGGCAGTACACGACAATGTCACTTCACCAATATTGGCCGTACTTGACCATGTCACTAGACCATGCCACTTCACCAATATTGGCAGTACTTGAAAATGTCACTTCACCAATATTAGCCGTACAAGACGATGTCCTTCACCACTATTGGCAATACACGACCATGTCACTTCACCAATATTGGTATTACATGATGATGTCAGTTCACCAATATTGGCAGTACTTGACTATGTCACTTCACCAATATTGGTATCTATTTGCTATCATTAACTGGAAGAGAGTTGCATACAATATACATGGTTTTAGTATGCACTTTCTTATTAAGACCAATCCTCTCAAATGTGACGTGCTACTCACACTGGCCATAAAAGTGTAAGACATGTATGATTGTTCAGCTGCACGAATGTCTGTTATTACAACATTATATACAAGCGAGAAATTGCCAAATATCATCTTGTCTTTTTGTTCAGGTAAGGTACATTGCATCTTCCTCTAATTATCATCTGTTTCTATTTGCTTAGACAAGTTTTATTTTCAAATGATTCAAGTTGTGTAAATTTCTGGATATGCTCCAACTTTGGTTCCTTTTGTCCGATTAATCAATTTCACAATACATCATTTTCGTTCAGCTTCTCGACTTAATTTCTACACCATTCAACTTCTGTCTGATGGTTCCCATTGCAAAGGTTTATGTTATTGTACAATTTGTCATTTTCATTCAGATTGGTTGTTGTACACTGAACTGAAGTAAAACAACTTACGTGGTTTATCTGCTTTGTAAATTCACAGTGTATATAAACATAATGTCCATTCATATTAAATATATAGTTTATACATAAAATCGCATATTAAAGAGAAGTTAACATTTTCAACTGTACATTTTTAGCTAGATTATCCACTATGTGTAAAAAGGCCAAAACCTAAATGTGTAATCTGTATGCCATGTGAGAATGTCTGCAGTCTCCAGTAATACAGTGTCCAATCATGGGTCTTCATTACTGTAAAGAGCGGCAAACTAAAACCTTGTGTGTCATGTTACAACATGGCAACCAGTGATGATATTCGAGTAATAAATTTTTACATAATTTTTACAACATCAAACTTGCCTTGGTCTTGCTTTGATTGCCTCAGCTCTGTAGCACTGGACACAGGATCCCTTTAGCAATTACTTTGTCCGTCTGACCAAACAACAATGGACCATATCTCCGTTGTTTTTACCCCTCGGCCATTTTGGCCTCAGGGTATTGTCGCCATGTACGTCCATCCGTACGTCCGACCGTTACCGCATTTTAGGCAAAACCGCTTGAGACACAACCACCAAATTTTGAACACTTATTTATCTATTACTAAATCAGATGCCTATCGAAATGGCTCCCCTCAGCCCATATTTTACAGAGTTATGCCCCTTTACATATAAATTTTTATTTCTGTCCTATGCTTGAATGTAACCAACTATATCTGCAGAACTGTGTTCGATATAGCTACTATATTTTGAAAACTTATTTATATTGTTGTATTCTAGAAGCCAACAAAAAATTACTCGCCTCGACATTTATTTTACAGAGTTATGCCCCTTTTCGGCTGCAGTTATCTCTGATGTGACATGCTTGAATGTAACCAGTTATATATAATTGTGTTTGGTAAAGCTACCAAATTATTAGGAAACTTTTTTATCCATTTGTACTCGAGATACCTACAAAAATGAAATTACTCAAAGTACTGATGTCTGGATCGCCAATAATGGATTTAAAGTTTCAAAACATTTCAGCTGGCATGTTTCAGCCGACAGCAGATGTATGGATAAATGTGGAGATTTTCTCCAAGTTGTGGACGAGTCTGTTTGAGGAATAACAACTGGAATACAGAGTTTAGTCCTCAAGGAAGTGAATTTGTGAAGGCGGCTCATTTCGAAATATGCCAGGTCTTCATGGTAGCAAGAAACTGTCTGCAGTAATATGCTCAAAAGTGGATCGTCTGCGTCTTGTACCAGTTTTTGCGAGCAGATTTTCATAATTCTATTGTGACAAAATGATACGACAAATTTGCGAGGAGACTGGATAGTTTTATTAACTGGTTTTATTAATAGTTCTGTGTAGTGCAGATATTGGCAAGAGCTGCACGAGTTTGTGTTAAGTCCTAAGCTAAGATTCATAGCGTCTCCCTTCCCTCAACGCTATGCAGACGACAAATACATTTCCCTGTTGGTAACTCGAACATCTCCATCGCGCACTTATTATTACCTTTGCGCCCTATTGGGCATTCATTAACTTGAGAAAATGAGCTGCGATGAATAAAAATACCATAATCAATGTTGTGATCATCATCCCCTGTACACACGGGATCTATTATGACGGAAATGCCCATCTTCTTGACCCTCGAATTCAGGTCATTTTGAGACTCCATAGGCATAATTTTAACGCCCATTTTCTCAAGTTAATGAAAGTCCAATAGGGCGCAAAGGTAATAATAAGTGCGCGATGGAGATGTTCGAGCTACCATTGCAGGGAAATGTATTTGTCGTCGGCATAGCGTCGAGGGAAGGGAGACGCTATGAATCTTAGCTAAGTCCCCAAGATTACTTATATATGCCTGCATGGTGTTTATAGTAAATTTGTTTGTTGACAATGATAGCGGTGGAGAAACAATTTGCGAAAATTCCTATTGTTGTTGCTGCACGATCATTGCGTACCGGTGTATAATTTAGATTGAAAAAGTTTGAACAACACCAACAACAAATCTTTTTGAAAGCGGTACCTGACAAATTCTGTTGTTTCCGCTTTCGAAAAGTTTCGTTGTTGTTGGTGTTCAATTTTACTTTTTGAAACTAAATTATATTCGGTGAGCAGAGTCCCCCAGAATACATAAATTGCACTGGACAGGATCCGGTCAAGTTCACAAGACGAGAAAAATGTAAATACTATTGTTGTTGCTTCGACACATATCTCCTCTGAAAATATATGCCATGCAGTATGCGTACACATTAAAATAGTAACGAACGCCGACTTCACAGGAAAGAACGCGACTACGAGTGTTGAAAACTGGGGTCTTCATAATCCCAGAACCGGAACCTGTTCAGCGAGAGCAGAACAAGATTTGCAACGTCTGCTCGGCGAATACAGAATGATCGTGCAGCAACAACAGGGATTTTCGCACAAATTGTCTCTCCTGTTACGCTATCGTTGTCAACAAACAAATTACGAACCAAAAACACCAGGCCTTACAGTAAACTCAAGCAAGCGCAAAACCGCAGAGACGGAAAACACTGAGAACCGGGTTTGAGCCGATTGCGCGGAAACAGACAATGCAAAGAACAAAAATAGTCCACGGATACAAGCAATGCCTGGGCGAAGAAATGAATATGAAATACACTCAAATTCAGATTTCCTTTTATTTCTAGTTAACATGAAACGATTACGACTGTTTTTTCTTCACTTTCTGGTTGATACCCTGATATGTGACAAACACAAAGTGAAAATCACTGGCGGATTGCTACAGGTCAACCCAGGGTCATTGCATTATAGTGCACGTACACATTTACGTATATTTCGTGAGTGGCAGCATAGTCTGGTCGACACCGCTACGCGGTGGCGATCCAGACAAAAATTAGTTGTCTCGGCCCGTATTTTATTGAGTTATGCCCCTTTCCAATGTAATAATCTCCAAGTTTGTGATCTGTAGTTCAATGTACAAGTTATACCTGAAGATTCATGTTCAGTACAGGTGCTAAATTTTGGAAACTTATTTATCTACTCGTATTCTTACCCCTCGGCCATTTTGGCCTCGGGGACTATTGTCGTCACCATGTACGTCAGACCATTACCGCATTTTAGGCAAATCCGCTGGAGACACAACCACCAAATTTTTAACACTTAATTATCTAGTGCCAAGTCAGAGACCTATCTTCTCCCCTCTACCCATATTTAACAAAATTATGCCTCTTTACAGATATATTAATATCTATGTCTGTCCTATATGCTTGAATGTAACCAACTATATCTGCAGAACTGTAATACTTAGCATGCTTAGTTCTATACTCCATACACTGATCTGTTAATACATCCATACACTGCAAATTGTAAGTTACCTTTAGCTTGATTATCCCACATAGTACTATCTCTTCCCCAATTCACAATACACATGGGTCTCAATCACTGAGGGAAAGCCGAGGGGTTTTGATCAAATCAATCTCATGTTGAAAGTGGGGCATGGCTTGGCATGAGTAGATGTGCACTACTATTCATCCATATTTCCCTGGACATATAGTAATTACTTTGTTCACCCATCTGTCCGTGTGCAATATAGTAATTACTTTGTTCACCCATCTGTCCATGTGCAATATAGTAATTACTTTGTTCACCCATCTGTCCGTGTGCAATATAGTGATTACTTTGTTCACCCATCTGTCCGTGTGCAATATAGTAATTACTTTGTTCACCCATCTGTCCGTGTGCAATATAGTAATTACTTTGTTCACCCATCTGTCCATGTGCAATATAGTAATTACTTTGTTCACCCATCTGTCCGTGTGCAATATAGTAATTACTTTGTTCACCCATCTGTCCGTGTGCAACCAAACTTGTCCAGACGATACCTTGATTGTTTTTCATGTTAAGATTCTTAAACTTGTGCAATGACCTATTTTTGTGAGGGAAGAATATGTGTACCAAACCAGATCATTCACAGCTCAAGGTCACTGTGCCCCCAAAATCTGAAAGATTATTGAAAATGTTCTATCCATGATCAGGGGCCGAGACTGGCATCTAATTTGGGTACCAAGGTCGTGCATCATAGGGTCGCCTACCTGGCACCCATGTGGAGGACATCCGGGCCGCTAAAGAAAATTTCCAACAAAGAGGAGTAAAAAGACCTATTATATAAGAAGAACACTGATGGATGCTAATACAATGCTAACAAATGTAGCATATTCTATTACTGGTGCAGAAGTAATACTCGAAAATTACCGTTACTGATGGTTTATCAATCCGCACAATTGTAAGTTTCCACTATAATGTTAACAGCAATCAGTCTCCTGGCATTCATCATAAATGGTAACGGGTACTAGTATTCAAATTGTAGAAATACATATGTCCCTAATTATAACACAGTTCATTATTATGCCCCCCTCTGTGAGGGGGCATATAGCGATCACTTTGTCCGTCTGTCCATCCTCCGTCCGAATTTCTTGTCCGCGCAATATCTCTGTTACTATTTGACGGGACAGGATTGAAACTTGCATGAAATGTGGTCAGTGCCCTGTAGTTGTGCAGCGTAAAGTTTCTCCACATTTTGGTTATATTTTCAAGAGTTATGGCCCTTTGTTCCTGAAATCTCTGTGAATTGGGACTTGTCTGGGCTGGATCTTGGTTAATTTTGTATGGACAATTATGAAATTTGCATGATATGTTGTCATTGCCCTATAGTTGTGCAGCGTAAAGTTTCTCCGCGTTTCGCTTATATTTTCAAGAGTTATGGTCCTTTGTTCCTGAAATTTCTGTGAATTGGGACTTGTCCGGGCTGGCTCTTGGTTAAACTTGTATGGACAATTATGAAATTTGCATGATATGTGATTACCCTGTAGTTGTGCAGCATGAAGTTTCTCTGCATTTCGGTTATATTTTCAAGAGTTATGGCCCTTTGTTCCTCAGACCCTAGTGAATGGGATATATATTTGTCCAGGCTGAATCTCGGTCCATATTTTATGGACAAACATGAAATTTGGACGATATGTTGTCAGTGCCTTGTAGTTGTGCAAAGTAAACAACCACTTATCTTGGGTTTTCAGTCTCGGTTAATATATAAGCTATTCATTTGATTTAACGAACAATTTGGCAGCCAGATATTCTCCTCTGTAACTTGCTGACCAATCAACTTGAATCTTGGGATATACATTATACAATTAAATCAAGGTGAAGAAAGTGACTGAAGCAGAGTTGTGATATTAATGCAAATTAAGCCTTGATCGACCAATTAAAATCATCCTATTTTCAATTAACTGATTTGGACGGGGAAAGTGGCTATACATATGTTATTCTACATTCCAAAGCAGACCACATAGGTATGAAATTGCCCCAAAAGGGTGAATTGGGTGCAAAATTCAAAGTTCACTGATCGCTTCATAATTTCACCATAACATACTCCAAGGGATGTAGGTCAGATTTGGCGAAAGCCCCAGCGACCATCTTGCATCAAAACATTGTATTATCACTTGGTCAATCGACCCGATACTTGGAATATGTACTATGCGAGGCATGGCAAAAAAAGTGATGTAAACAGAATTTTTTATAATTATCCAAATTAGGCCTCCATCGACCAATACAGAACAACAAACAACAATGGCGAGGCAGTGTCGGACTAAAGCAGAATGGGGGGTGGGCATACAATTATGCAATCTCTGATTGCTTCTTTCCTGCGTTATAAGTCTTGTTTCAGATTTGCACTGCCACTGATATGTCCCTTCGTATGTAGCTATAATATATTTTCTGCTGTCATGAACTCACTATAGTGTATAGGAAAACCTCCAGCTTATGATTGAGGCAAAGGTCATTATGACAAAAACTTGAAAGTCTTATGTGCTATTACTCCAGTTCAGGAAAGTGGATTCCGCTGTGAAGTCGCAATGAGGGATAGATCACCCTCATTTCAGTCTGGTGACAATCCGAGGGGAGAAGTCAACTGTCGGATCACACTTGGGGGTAGACCACCCTCATTCCAGTCTGGCCACAATCCAGAGAGTCAAATGATCTATCAGATCACAATCACGGTTAGACCACCCTCATTCCAGTCTGGTCACAATCCGGGAAGACAACTGATTTATCATTCATATCACAATCAGGGGAAAAGACCACCCTCATTCCAGTCTGGTCACAATTTGGGGAGACAGCTGATCTATCAGATCATAATCATGGTTAGACCACCTGATCCCACTGTGGTCACAATCATGGGAGACTTTGGTGACAATCAGGGGAGACGACCTATCTATGAGCTCCCAATCAGTGGTAGACCACCCTCATTCCAGTCTGGTCACAATTTGCGGAAACTGGTCTATAAGATCACAATCCGGAGTGGACCACACTAATTCCAGTCGGTTCACAATCAGGGGGGACAACTGATCTATTAGATCACAATCGAGGGTAGAACACCCTCATCTCAGTCTGGTCACAATCAGGGGAGACGGCTATCCATCAGATCACAATCAGGGGTAGACCACCATCATTCCAGTCTGGTCACAATCAGGGGAGACGGCTATCTATCAGATCACAATCAGGGGTAGAACACCCTCATCCCAGTCTGGTCACAATCAGAAGAGACGGCTATCTATCAGATCACAATCAGGGGTAAACCACCCTCATCCCAGTCTGGTCACAATCAGAAGAGACGGCTATCTATCAGATCACAATCGGGGCTAAAACGCTATCGTTGTCAACAAACAAATTATGAACCAAAAACACCAGGCCTTACAGTAAACTCAAGCAAGCGCAAAACCGCAGAGACGGAAAACACTGAGAACTGGGTTTGAGCCGATTGCGCGGAAACAGACAATGCAAAGAACAAAAATAGTCCACGGATACAAGCAATGCCTGGGCGAAGAAATGAATATGAAATACACTCAAATTCAGATTTCCTTTTATTTCTATTTAACATGAAACGATTACGACTGTTTTTTCTTCACTTTCTGGTTGATACCCTGATATGTGACAAACACAAAGTGAAAATCACTGGCGGATTGCTACAGGTCAACCCAGGGTCATTGCATTATAGTGCACGTACACATTTACATATATTTCGTGAGTGGCAGCATAGTCTGGTCGACACCGCTACGCGGTGGCGATCCAGACAAAAATTAGTTGTCTCGGCCCGTATTTTATTGAGTTATGCCCCTTTCCAATGTAATAATCTCCAAGTTTGTGATCTGTAGTTCAATGTACAAGTTATACCTGAAGATTCATGTTCAGTACAGGTGCTAAATTTTGGAAACTTATTTATCTACTCGTATTCTTACCCCTCGGCCATTTTGGCCTCGGGGACTATTGTCGTCACCATGTACGTCAGACCATTACCGCATTTTAGGCAAATCCGCTGGAGACACAACCACCAAATTTTTAACACTTAATTATCTAGTGCTAAATCAGAGACCTATCTTCTCCCCTCTACCCATATTTAACAAAATTATGCCTCTTTACAGATATATTAATATCTATGTCTGTCCTATATGCTTGAATGTAACCAACTATATCTGCAGAACTGTAATACTTAGCATGCTTAGTTCTATACTCCATACACTGATCTGTTAATACATCCATACACTGCAAATTTTAAGTTACCTTTAGCTTGATCATCCCACATAGTACTATCTCTTCCCCAATTCACAATACACATGGGTCTCAATCACTGAGGGAAAGCCGAGGGGTTTTGATCAGATCAATCTCATGTTGAAAGTGGGGCATGGCTTGGCATGAGTAGATGTGCACTACTATTCATCCATATTTCCCTGGACATATAGTAATTACTTTGTTCACCCATCTGTCCGTGTGCAATATAGTAATTACTTTGTTCACCCATCTGTCCATGTGCAATATAGTAATTACTTTGTTCACCCATCTGTCCGTGTGCAATATAGTAATTACTTTGTTCACCCATCTGTCCGTGTGCAACCAAACTTGTCCAGACGATACCTTGATTGCTTTTCATGTTAAGATTCTTAAACTTGTGCAATGACCTATTTTTGTGAGGGAAGAATATGTGTACCAAACCAGATCATTCACAGCTCAAGGTCACTGTGCCCCCAAAATCTGAAAGATTATTGAAAATGTTCTATCCATGATCAGGGGCCGAGACTGGCATCTAATTTGGGTACCAAGGTCGTGCATCATGGGGTCGCCTAGGCACCCATGTGGAGGACATCCGGGCCGCTAAAGAAAATTTCCAACAAAGAGGAGTAAAAAGACCTATTATATAAGAAGAACACTGATGGATGCTAATACAATGCTAACAAATGTAGCATATTCTATTACTGGTGCAGAAGTAATACTCGAAAATTACCGTTACTGATGGTTTATCAATCCGCACAATTGTAAGTTTCCACTATAATGTTAACAGCAATCAGTCTCCTGGCATTCATCATAAATGGTAACAGGTACTAGTATTCAAATTGTAGAAATACATATGTCTCTAATTATAACACAGTTCATTCCCTCTGTGAGGGGGCATATAGCGATCAATTTGTCCGTCTGTCCATCCGTCCGTCCGAATTTCTTGTCCGCGCAATATCTCGGTTACTATTTGACGGGACAGGATTGAAACTTGCATGAAATGTGGTCAGTGCCCTGTAGTTGTGCAGCGTAAAGTTTCTCCACATTTTGGTTATATTTTCAAGAGTTATGGCCCTTTGTTCCTGAAATCTCTGTGAATTGGGACTTGTCTGGGCTGGATCTTGGTTAATTTTGTATGGACAATTATGAAATTTGCATGATATGTTGTCATTGCCCTATAGTTGTGCAGCGTAAAGTTTCTCCGCGTTTCGCTTATATTTTCAAGAGTTATGGTCCTTTGTTCCTGAAATTTCCGTGAATTGGGACTTGTCCGGGCTGGCTCTTGGTTAAACTTGTATGGACAATTATGAAATTTGCATGATATGTGATTACCCTGTAGTTGTGCAGCATGAAGTTTCTCTGCATTTCGGTTATATTTTCAAGAGTTATGGCCCTTTGTTCCTCAGACCCTAGTGAATGGGATATATATTTGTCCAGGCTGAATCTCGGTCCATATTTTATGGACAAACATGAAATTTGGACGATATGTTGTCAGTGCCTTGTAGTTGTGCAAAGTAAACAACCACTTATCTTGGGTTTTCAGTCTCGGTTAATATATAAGCTATTCATTTGATTTAACGAACAATTTGGCAGCCAGATATTCTCCTCTGTAACTTGCTGACCAATCAACTTGAATCTTGGGATATACATTATACAATTAAATCAAGGTGAAGAAAGTGACTGAAGCAGAGTTGTGATATTAATGCAAATTAAGCCTTGATCGACCAATTAAAATCATCCTATTTTCAATTAACTGATTTGGACGGGGAAAGTGGCTATACATATGTTATTCTACATTCCAAAGCAGACCACATAGGTATGAAATTGCCCCAAAAGGGTGAATTGGGTGCAAAATTCAAAGTTCACTGATCGCTTCATAATTTCACCATAACATACTCCAAGGGATGTAGGTCAGATTTGGCGAAAGCCCCAGCGACCATCTTGCATCAAAACATTGTATTATCACTTGGTCAATCGACCCGATACTTGGAATATGTACTATGCGAGGCATGGCAAAAAAAGTGATGTAAACAGAATTTTTTATAATTATCCAAATTAGGCCTCCATCGACCAATACAGAACAACAAACAACAATGGCGAGGCAGTGTCGGACTAAAGCAGAATGGGGGGGGCATACAATTATGCAATCTCTGATTGCTTCTTTCCTGCGTTATAAGTCTTGTTTCAGATTTGCACTGCCACTGATATGTCCCTTCGTATGTAGCTATAATATATTTTCTGCTGTCATGAAGACTCACTATAGTGTATAGGAAAACCTCCAGCTTATGATTGAGGCAAAGGTCATTATGACAAAAACTTGAAAGTCTTATGTGCTATTACTCCAGTTCAGGAAAGTGGATTCCGCTGTGAAGTCGCAATGAGGGATAGATCACCCTCATTTCAGTCTGGTGACAATCCGAGGGGAGAAGTCAACTGTCGGATCACACTTGGGGGTAGACCACCCTCATTCCAGTCTGGCCACAATCCAGAGAGTCAAATGATCTATCAGATCACAATCACGGTTAGACCACCCTCATTCCAGTCTGGTCACAATCCGGGAAGACAACTGATTTATCATTCATATCACAATCAGGGGAAAAGACCACCCTCATTCCAGTCTGGTCACAATTTGGGGAGACAGCTGATCTATCAGATCATAATCATGGTTAGACCACCTGATCCCACTGTGGTCACAATCATGGGAGACTTTGGTGACAATCAGGGGAGACGACCTATCTATGAGCTCACAATCAGTGGTAGACCACCCTCATTCCAGTCTGGTCACAATTTGCGGAAACTGGTCTATAAGATCACAATCCGGAGTGGACCACACTAATTCCAGTCGGTTCACAATCAGGGGGGACAACTGATCTATTAGATCACAATCGAGGGTAGAACACCCTCATCTCAGTCTGGTCACAATCAGGGGAGACGGCTATCCATCAGATCACAATCAGGGGTAGACCACCATCATTCCAGTCTGGTCACAATCAGGGGAGACGGCTATCTATCAGATCACAATCAGGGGTAGAACACCCTCATCCCAGTCTGGTCACAATCAGAAGAGACGGCTATCTATCAGATCACAATCAGGGGTAAACCACCCTCATCCCAGTCTGGTCACAATCAGAAGAGACGGCTATCTATCAGATCACAATCAGGGCTAAAACACCCTCATCCCAGTCTGGTCACAATCAGAAGAGATGGCTATCTATCAGATCACAATCAGGGGTAGACCACCATCATTCCAGTCTGGTCACAATCAGGGGAGACGGCTATCTATCAGATCACAATCAGGGGTAGAACACCCTCATCCCAATCTGGTCACAATCAGAAGAGACGGCTATCTATCAGATCACAATCAGGGGTAAAACACCCTCATCCCAGTCTGGTCACAATCAGGGGAGACGGCTATCTATCGGATCACAATCAGGGGTAAAACACCCTCATTCCAGTCTGGTCACAATTTGCGGAAACTGGTCTATAAGCTCACAATCCGGAGTGGACCACACTAATTCCAGTCGGTTCACAATCCGGGGGGACAACTGATCTATTAGATCACAATCGAGGGTAGAACACCCTCATCCCAGTCTGGTCACAATCAGGGGAGACGGCTATCCATCAAATCACAATCAGGGGTAGACCACCATCATTCCAGTCTGGTCACAATCAGGGGAGACGGCTATCTATCAGATCTCAATCAGGGGTAAAACACCCTCATCCCAGTCTGACGGCTATCTATCAGATCACAATCAGAGCTAAAACACCCTCATCCCAGTCTGGTTACAATCAGAAGAGACGGCTATCTATCAGATCACAATCAGGGGTAGACCACCATCATTCCAGTCTGGTCACAATCAGGGGAGACGGCTATCTATCAGATCACAATCAGGGGTAGAACACCCTCATCCCAGTCTGGTCACAATCAGAAGAGACGGCTATCTATCAGATCACAATCAGGGGTAAACCACCCTCATCCCAGTCTGGTCACAATCAGAAGAGACGGCTATCTATCAGATCACAATCAGGGGTAGAACACCCTCATCCCAGTCTGGTCACAATCAGAAGAGACGGCTATCTATCAGATCACAATCAGGGGTAAAACACCCTCATTCCAGTCTGGTCACAATTTGCGGAAACTGGTCTATAAGATCACAATCCGGAGTGGACCACACTAATTCCAGTCGGTTCACAATCAGGGGGGACAACTGATCTATTAGATCACAATCGAGGGTAAAACACCCTCATCCCAGTCTGGTCACAATCAGGGGAGACGGCTATCCATCAGATCACAATCAGGGGTAGACCACCATCATTCCAGTCTGGTCACAATCAGGGGAGACGGCTATCTATCAGATCACAATCAGGGGTAGAACACCCTCATCCCAGTCTGGTCACAATCAGAAGAGACGGCTATCTATCAGATCACAATCAGGGGTAAACCACCCTCATCCCAGTCTGGTCACAATCAGAAGAGACGGCTATCTATCAGATCACAAACAGGGCTAAAACACCCTCATCCCAGTCTGGTCACAATCAGAAGAGATGGCTATCTATCAGATCACAATCAGGGTAGACCACCATCATTCCAGTCTGGTCACAATCAGGGAGACGGCTATCTATCAGATCAATCAGGGGTAGAACACCCTCATCCCAATCTGGTCACAATCAGAAGAGACGGCTATCTATCAGATCACAATCAGGGGTAAAACACCCTCATCCCAGTCTGGTCACAATCAGGGGAGACGGCTATCTATCGGATCACAATCAGGGGTAAAACACCCTCATTCCAGTCTGGTCACAATTTGCGGAAACTGGTCTATAAGCTCACAATCCGGAGTGGACCACACTAATTCCAGTCGGTTCACAATCCGGGGGGACAACTGATCTATTAGATCACAATCGAGGGTAGAACACCCTCATCCCAGTCTGGTCACAATCAGGGGAGACGGCTATCCATCAAATCACAATCAGGGGTAGACCACCATCATTCCAGTCTGGTCACAATCAGGGGAGACGGCTATCTATCAGATCACAATCAGGGGTAAAACACCCTCATCCCAGTCTGGTCACAATCAGAAGAGACGGCTATCTATCAGATCACAATCAGAGCTAAAACACCCTCATCCCAGTCTGGTTACAATCAGAAGAGACGGCTATCTATCAGATCACAATCAGGGGTAGACCATCATTCCAGTCTGGTCACAATCAGGGGAGACGGCTATCTATCAGATCACAATCAGGGGTAGAACACCCTCATCCCAGTCTGGTCACAATCAGGGGAGACGGCTATCTATCAGATCACAATCAGGGGTAAAACACCCTCATTCCAGTCTGGTCACAATTTGCGGAAACTGGTCTATAAGATCACAATCCGGAGTGGACCACACTAATTCCAGTCAGTTCACAATCAGGGGGGACAACTGATCTATTAGATCACAATCGAGGGTAGAACACCCTCATCCCAGTCTGGTCACAATCAGGGGAGACGGCTATCCATCAGATCACAATCAGGGGTAGACCACCATCATTCCAGTCTGGTCACAATCAGGGGAGACGGCTATCTATCAGATCACAATCAGGGGTAGAACACCCTCATCCCAGTCTGGTCACAATCAGAAGAGACGGCTATCTATCAGATCACAATCAGGGGTAAACCACCCTCATCCCAGTCTGGTCACAATCAGGGGAGACGGCTATCTATCAGATCACAATCAGGGGTAGAACACCCTCATCCCAGTCTGGTCACAATCAGAAGAGACGGCTATCTATCAGATCACAATCAGGGGTAGATCACCTTCATTCCAGTCTGGTCACAATTAGGGGAGACAACTGATCTATTTGATCACAAACAGGGATAAGAACACCCTCATTCCAGTCTGATCACAATTAGGGGAGACAACTGATCTATTTGATCACAAACAGGGATAAGAACACCCTCATTCCAGTCTGGTCACAATTAGGGGAGACAACTGATCTATTTGATCACAAACAGGGATAAGAACACCCTCATTCCAGTCTGATCACAATTAGAGGAGACAACTGAGCTATCAGATCACAATTGGGGGCAAACCATCCTCGTTCCAGTGTGGTCACAATCAGGGGGACAACGGATTATCAGATCACAATCAGGCATAGACCACCCACATCCCACACTGGTCACAATGAGAGGAGACAACTGATCTATCAGATCACAATGAGAGGTAGACTACCCTCAATCTCATTCCAGTCTGGTCACATGGGAGACAGCTGATCGATCACAATCAGGGGTAGACGACCCTCGTTCCAGTGTGGTCACAATCAGGGGGCAACAGATTTATCCGATCACAATCAGGGATAGACCGCCCCATCCCACTTTGGTCACAATTAGGGGTAGACCACCCTCATTCCAGTTTGGTCACAATTAGGGGAGACAACTGATTGATCAGATCACAATCAGGGCCCATTCTGGTCACAATCAGCTGGTCCATGTGTGAAAGTTTGTCAGTTACTTGCTGAAGGGCGGTGGTTCTCTCCGGGTACTCCGGCTTCCTCCACCAACCAAACTGACTGTCACCATATGAGTGAAACAAACTTGAGTGTGACATTAAGCCAAATTCCCTTCCCTCTGGTCACAATCAGGGGAGACAACTGATCAATCAGATCACAATGAGGGACCACCCTCAATCTCATTCCAGTCTGGTCACATGGGAGACAGCTGATCTATCCGATCACAATCAGGGGTAGACCATCCTCATTCCAGACTGGTCACAATTTGGGGAGACGGCTGATCAATCAGATCATAATCAGGAGTAGACCACTCTCATTCCAGTCTGGTCACAATCAGGGGAGACAACTGATCTATTAGATCACAATCAGGGGTAGAACACTCATTCCAGTCTGATCACAATTAGGGGAGACAACTGAGCTATCAGATCACAATCAGGGGCAGGCCACTCTCGTTCCAGTGTGGTCACTCAGGGTGACAACGAATTTATCAGATCACAATCAGGGGTAGACCACCCCATCCCACTCTAATCACAATCGGGGGAGACCACGGATCTATCAGATCACGATCATGGGAAACTACCCTCATTCCAGTTTGGACACAATTAGGGGAGACAACTGATTGATCAGATCACAATCAGGGGTAGCCCACCCTCATCCCATCCTCGCTAAAACCAGGGGTATCTCTATCCTAGATATAGCCCCTGGTACGCTTGGGCAATGTATCGCGATCAACGACAACACAGCGGCAGATGTCGGCCAATCAGCAAAAGCAACATCCTGCATATATTGCCCAATCAGATCACTTAAGTACCATGACCATGGCGACTGACGGCAGATTCGAAAACACCATAGCTTGTGCGATATCCAGTGGCGGACGAACATGTACCTTTTCAACAACCATGAACATTAATAAATATAAAGGAAAGATAGTTTAAAACAAAATCTATCTGAAGAGAAAATAAAGCCATTCATCTGCCATCAAACATCCAACAAGCCAGGCAACTGTAGGAAACACTGAAATTTTGAAGGTGGTCCGCGATGTCAGCCACTGAAGGACTTGAATTGGGTTGAAATGCATGGATTTCTATAAAATTTCACTGGTCTACCTATTAATATTTTATTGTTATGCGTGCTTGGATTAAATATTTTACCTTCGGTATCAGCGAATAGTTTAGCAGCGAAAGTAAAACCCAAACGTATTTTACCATCAGCGCAGTTTTTCTAGGTCACGTAACTGGACGGAACGCGGTCTGCTATGCAAGTTGGTCAAGGGCTCGCCTAATTGGCTCACAAATAGAAACCTTGACGTGGTGAAGATGCCCTCATCCCTCTCTGGTCACTATCAGGGGAGACAACTGATCTACCAGATCACAATCAGGGGTAGACCACCGTCAATCTCATTCCAGTATGGTCACAGTCAGGGGAGACAACTGATCTATCAGATCACAATCAGAGGAAACAAATTCTTCTCAGCCTGGTCAAAATTTTGAGTATTCTAGACACTTGGAAAGTTAAGCATCACACCAAAGTATTTGACAGTTCAGTCCAAATAACACACAATCTGCCCTTTCTACATTAATCCTTGGACAATGCTATCGTGTCCCGATGATGATGGAAGGTGCACTGGCAGGGTCACGGTGTGAGCTCCGGTTCATTCTCATGATCTATCCCCTATAGCTTTAACCCAGGGCCAGTTTTTTAACTATTGATAACAGGTGTAAATATGATAATATGGATCAAATATTCCTACTATTTCAAGAAAGAGCCAGTAAGCTTACATTTATGATAATTTTGGCAACATTGGGTCAAAAATAGTCCAGTTATCATCGATTAAATATTCTAAGTGCCCCAATTAATGTAAATGGTAGCTTGTCTGGTTGTTCGATCTTATTTCTGGAAAATAGCAGGCCTGATTGTTTTATCTCATTTTCAGAAAATACTGTATTCAAACGCTTTTTTTCAGACAGAAATGAACCCCATTCTGTGCCCCTCATAATAAAACAAAACCATCACTTACAAGAATAACAAATTT